>JADBJO010009603.1:62500-81749 GCA_016801955.1 Conus betulinus | reverse complement strand
TTACATTACATTGAAAAAACAAAATAAAGAGAACAAGCTCAGACTTGTCCACGCTGAGAAATGCCCCTAATGCTGCTTCATCTTTTATGTGAGCACACTGCCTGACCCCAGCAAGTATGGCACTCTGCTAGAATTGCATGATGAGAAGAAACCGGAGGGGAAGGGGAAGAGGCGACAGGGAAGGAAGAGGGTGGGGAGAGAGAGGAGAGTGTGGTGTGTGTGTGGTGTGTGTGGGGGGGGGGGGGGGGTTTAGATTGTTGTAGTGAAGATGTGAAAGTGAGAAGTTAAAGATGGGAGTACAATCGGTATGATTATGCTAAAGCTGACTTTGCAGCCGTACTTGTTTGTTGCTGATTCCATCCAAAATCGGATGCTCGACGAAACAAGTTGACAGAGAATTTACTCTTGATCTCCAAGAAATTGAATTGTCACGGACAATCTGACAGAGATAGAGGGAGGGTGGGGTGTGTGTGTGGGGGGGGGGGGGGGGGGGGGGTGGGGGGGTGAAGGACAGAGGAGGTGAGGGGTGTTTCGAGCCCTGTTTCTAGAATGTTTTCTGACCATGGAGAGGTTTTGGTTTTTAGCCTGCATTGACCCCCATACGTTTAGAGCGTTAAACACTGAGCGTACCCTGACCCCGACGACAACTTCAGGTTACCTTTCTTTAACTCTTGCTACTGCAACCATGCTGTTCCACTATTCTCTTACCACTCTCCTAGCTGTCTCCCCTTTCTGTCCGTATAGCCACCATTAACATTATGACTACTAACATCATAATATTACTAAAATTAGTAGTAATCTTCTCTACATTATGAAAAGAAAACGTTGTTTATCATCATCTTCACTATTATCATCATAGTTATCATTATTACTATCATCATTGCTGTTATTATTATTATTATTATTATTGTTATTGTTGTTATTGTTGTTGTTGTTGTTGTAATGGTTATTTATCATCATTATTGTCTTAACTCGCGTTGTAGCCTCGCTTTCATTCCACATCCATTTTGTGGCCAATTTGAGGAGATAACTGTTTGTTCCTTCTTCGTTTTCATTGCCTACAATGTTTTCTGTCTTGCCTGAAGAAGACCCAGTACGTTGAAACGCGTTCGTTTCGTTGGGCGGGACAGTAAATTTTCTTTTAAATTTCTTCTTCGCGGTTTGGTTTGGAATAGACCGACAGAGTAATTACCCTTGAACGGGAAGACCTTTTTTTTTCACTCCGCCAAAGTACAGTGAATGAGCGACAAGCTGCATACATGCTGGTATGAATCTTTTAGAGGATAACTGCGCGTGCAATGTGGTCAGAAACACTGGCCACCTTGTCTGATTTGGCGGAAAATCAATGGAACGATTGAAAACATTTCGGTTTTTTTTAAGTGTTGTATGGGTATAACATCTGAAATCCAACGCGGAGTTCTGTGTGTGTGTGTGTGTGTGTGTGTGTGTATGTGTGTGTGTGTACGCGCGCATGCGGTGTGCGTGCGTGCGTGCGTGCGTGCGTGCATGTGTGCGTGTGATTTAACACAGAAACAGAGCAAATCAACCAACACCTACATTTTGCTTTGATTTTCGTTTCGTTTCAACGGCATACTGATTTCAGACTTTTCGGTTGGTCTGTATTCCTGTTTACGTCTATTTGTCTGTATATCTGTCTCTCGGCAAGAGAATACCACAACACTTGTACAGGATTCCCCCAAGCATGACTTGAATCGTCACATGTCATTAGCTCACATACAATGAAATCAGGGTGTGTCTGAGTACGAATCTGACCATCATTTTGTCCTTGTAGGTAGAAATGTTGGCTCGGAGATGAAAGGGACATTAGCAATCGAAGACAAGAAATGTCTCAACAACAACAACAACAACAACACAAGAAAGAGAAAAAAAAGGAGGGCATTTTCATTTCGCCGGGCACGGAAGTTGTAGTCCTGGTGGATTAAACTGTTGTTGTCCTCTCGACCAAAGGTATTGGGTTCAATCCTCTCCCTATCCCCTCCCTCTGCCCTCTTCTGTGCTCTTTCCCTCCTGTGGTGCGTCTAGGTGTTGGACCCAAACAAGAAGAAGAAGAAGAAGAAGAAGAAGAAGAAGAAGAAGAAGACATAGATAAAATTACGCCATAGAAAACAAACCAACAACGGAAACCGTTCTCAATCGCCTACAAAGACGTGTCGAAGAGAGAGGGCATGTGTGCAGGGGAAGGCTAAAGCGCGCAGTGTATGCGATCAGGCGTTCCGTAGCAACATTTTTTTTTTTCCATTTTATTAACATGTCTTTATGTTGACTGACTGATTGTTTTGTCTATGTGTTGAGTAATTGACTGATTGATAATTGACTGTTTGCCACTGATTGATTAATTGACTGATTAGCTGATTGATTGAATGATTGATCGATCGATCAAATCAATGAATGAGTGATTGATTAATGGATTGATTGATTGGTTGATTTGTTGATTGGTTGGTTGATTGATTAGTCGGTTGATTGTTTAGTTGACTGACTGACTGACTGACTGACTGACTGACTGATTGATTGATTGATTTGATTGATTGATTGATTGATTGATTGATTGATTGATTGATTGATTGATACAGGTTTGGAGGAGACAGACGCCTACCTCCTGGCCTGACGACATTGGTCAACTATCTGCGAGGGAAACAAGGGGTCAGCAAAAAGGCCCCCTCCCCGCCCAGCGCTCGTGCCCCCAACCCCACACGCTCCACGCCGACTGAAAGACCCTCTCCTCCTGTCTGGCAGGGGGAGAGCCCCAGAGAGAAAGCCGCCGTGGCGAGTGGTTAGCGTCGCGGACTCCCGGCTGGGAGGTCGTGGGTTCGAATCCCATCAGAGTCATGTGGGTTTTTCTGCCCCGACCGGCTCCTACCCAGAGTTGAGTTTGCTGCGGACTCAGTTGGGAAGACTGGGACCACACAGTCGAGTTTCATCCACTTAATGGATGCGTTTTCTGAGAGTGTTGCTCAAATTTCCTGACCAACACTGCAGGTGCTTGTATCTCTCGGGCCTGGTTGACGCCGGGATATATTATGAAAGGAAGCGTAGAGTACAGCCCTGTCATGTAGTCTCAGACCGAAATGGAAATCCGTAGCATCATCTTAATCATCCTCATTCTCATCGATCAGCATAAAAAAAAAAATGTCTCTCAAATTCTGTGGCCTTCATGCCCTGCTCTCATGGTGACCTCAATTTCGATGTCCTCTCCCCGTCTGTGGTCTTGGTTTGGTTCCGTCGGGGTCACCGGTATTGGCTAGTCCATGGGGGTCTGTCGTTGGACGGACGTGGTGGCACCCCTCGAGGGAGAGCTCACTCATGCCGGCTCCGCGACTAAGCAATTGTTGTCGTCAGTAGGGGGCTTAGTAGGTGGTGTCCTGCGTATGTTAGATCAACAGGCACCACTGAACACCACCGAAGTGACTCGGCGGCAATGCAGTGTCTCCTCCGGTGGGTTGCCTCTTGACGACTTGACAGTGACTGCTCCCTGTGGATTGCCGGTGCCGGGTCTGCGGCGGGGCCGACCGGGCTGTGGCTGTGGACGGGGTGTCGGAATGAGCGGCGTGGGTGCACTGCCTCTGAGGTGGCGCAGAGGCTGGGACAGCAAAACAAAAAAAAACAAAAACAAAAAAAAAGAAATAAGAGAGAGTTGAGGGTGAGGGGGGGGGGGGGGGGGGGGGGGAGGAACAGGGGCAGGGAAGAGGGTGAAAAATGTTTTTTACGTTTCGGTCTGAAGGAATTACTCGCCACCTATTTTCTGTCTTTCGAATTTTTTTTTTGTTTGTAAATAAGAGAAAATGCAAAAAAAAAGAAAAAAAGAAAAAAAAAAAGAAAAAAAGAAAAAAAGAAATATCAACGAGTATCTATACATAGAAAGTATTGATTTTTCCTGAAAAACTTTTTCGTAGGTGGCTAGTCTAGTGTACTTGTGTTTTTTGCATAACTCTGCGTACTTGTGTTTTTGCATAACTCTGCGTACAGACAAATTAAGCAAACAGATGCGAATGTAAGCGTAAACTCTTTCGTAGGAAACAGAATTTAAAATTCTCCACAGTTTCTTCATTAAATACTTGTCATGTTCTGCTTTAAAAGATTATAACCTATATTTACTTTTCAAATAATCAGGAGTCTCATCTAGCGATTATCACCGGAAGACATCACACACACACACACACACACCAGTTCCGTGAAGAATAGAAGAAAAAAAAAACCCTGGTAATTTGGAACTAAATTGGATCAAGATGTTTGAGGTTCTTCTTGATGTCAGTCTTGACTGATAAATTAGAACTCCGTAGGCCTAGTTCACTGAGAAAAGAGAGGATGTTTAAGAAGTTTTCAAAATTGTCTTCCTGTTTCTCAAGAAGAAACGTTCTTCCTTCCTGTTTCTCAGGACACAACACTAGTCCCAGAATTTCTGTGGCGAAACCGCCCAACATGAGGTTTGTTGTTATCTTTTATGTCAACTGTGATCAGAAATGTTAAAGGCTTTGGTAAAGTCCCCAAACACTGCCCCTGTGAAACATACCGCCATAATTGTTCGATTCATTTTCAGTTTCATACACTACACTACACCACATCCGCTAATGATTTAAAGCTGATGTATAAATGAATGAATGACTAAGATGAGAGAATTTGAAGACAGGGTCTCGTGGCCACGACTTAGCAATTGCCTGACCTACGCTTTAGCCCAACCTGCTGGTCAGACCTTGGGAACATACCTAACATTGTTTGATTGCCGCTGTTCTTTTAAACAAAAGACTTGTTAGCGCAGTATGACGTAAACGATTTTTTCTAAATTCGATTTGATTTGGACGAAATAACTTGTTTCTCGTGTGTACTGGAGTGGGCAGGGGGTGGGTGGATGGGAGGCGAGGGGTGGGGGTGGGGTGGAGGGTGGGGGTGGGGAGGCCCTGTGTAGAAGAGGAGACAGAGAAGAAAACTTATGTGGCTATAATGCGAGATTGTGAGGCTGTGAAAAGTGAATATCTTGTCTAATCTCATCTTGCCTTACCTTACCTTACTTTGCCTTATATCATAGTATATTACCACACCTTATATTATCTTACCTTATATCATCTTACCGTACCTTAGCTTACATTACAGTATGTTACATTACATTATATAATATCATATCACATTATATTGTATTATGTTATACTACAATACATTATATCATATCATATTAGATTATATCATATCATGTCATGTTGTGCTACGTCATGTTTTGTTATGTCACGTCACGTCATGTTATATTAGATTTAATTATGATGTATCTCATTATGTTCTATTACATTTTTAATATACCATTCTTTAAATCAACATTTTACTTACCTAAAATATAAAAACAGTAGTAATAAATTCATGAAAGAAAGAAAGGCTTAATCAACTACCAGGACGAATAAGAAAAAAAAAGGTACAGACAAGAAAACCTTTGTTAAAAAAATCATTAAAGAAAGAAAAGATGAAGAACGGACGAAAGAAAAAAAATGTACAAACAACCAAAACAATGACATACACATAGCGGCAAAAAGGACCCCCCCCCCCCCCAAAAAAAAAAAAAAAAAAAAAAAAAAACGCCCGCGTGACAATTTCCGCACAGAAACAAAAGGTGTCACGAGACAAATGTGTTCATTACATTTCGAAACCCACGTCTCTGTCAACAGTATGTCAGCACCTCGGACTCTGGAACGCAGCCCTGAAAAATAGCATTATTTTCTTGAAGAAGTACTTGAAAAAATAGCATTATTTGCTTTGGACACGATGCGTGCAGGCTGAACTTCTTCTATATGCAGTGACAGCTGACTGCTGCTTATGGCATTTCACCTCACATTTCTAGGAGGGACTTGTAAGTAAACCACTAAGTCACGGATATAATGCCACGTGCCGTGCCGTGACGTGACTGACGTGCCGTGCCGTACCGTGACGTGACGTGACGTGATGTGACGTTGCGTTGCGTTGCGCTACGCTACGTTATGGTGCGTTATGTTCTGTTACGTTACGTTGCATTGCATTTGCTTTGCATTGCTTGAGATTAGATGATGGTATGTCATGGCATGTGACGCACGGCAGAGCATAGCAAAGGACAATGCAATACAGTATAGTATCATATACGTAGCATACCATGCATGGCATAGTATAGTATAGTATTGTGTAGTATCAATACGTAGCATACCGTGCATGGCATAGTATAGTATAGTATTGTGTAGTTCGGTACAGTATAGCATAGCATAAGAAAGCATGGCATAGCACAACATCGAGAGATGTTTGTATAGTATAGTATAGTATAGTATAGTATAGTATAGTATAGTATAGTATAGTATAGTATAGTATAGTACAGTATAGTACTATGTATCTATATAACTATCTTCCTGAACATATCTATGTAGCTATTTCACCAACACAAAAGCATGATCCTTTAATATTTCCTTGGTGATTTTCAGACCTTCTTCTGCAGTGTCTAACGACCGCTCAAGCCACAACGCCCATCCCAAACATCACCCACACGGCCTCCCCCCAGGGCAAGGCCGGACGGTGCCTCAGACCCCCCAGGGTCCCTCCCGCACCGGCCAGAACTCTGGGACGTCTTCTTCCAGGAAGCCCAATTTCTCCAGACCGTCCACGCGCACCTTCTTTGGACAGGATCCTTCTCTACAAGGACCTCCACGAGAATCTGCTCCTGGAGAACCATCCACGGGCGGATCCGCTCCTCGAGAAAGATCGCCGGGTCCGAAAGATATCGGGGGTTCCTCGGTTCGGCCGTCCTCTGGCCGAGGCAGAGTGGCGGGGCCTTCTTCGGCGAGGGAGCTGAGAGGGTCTCATGATCCCGAGGCTGGTGCCTGTGAGCAATAGGGGCTACCCCTCGCCCACGAGGTCGTCCAGGCGGAGCTACTACGTTCGCAACGCAGGTCGGCAGATGCCCTGGTCGTACAGGAGTTCCTTGCTGCAGTACCAGAGGACGCTTGGCGACAGGCTGAGGAGCTTGTTGAGCACCCTGAGGAGCTGAGTGAACGGACGATGATGGATGTTTTGCAGGAGAGAGAGAGAGAGAGAGAGAGAGAGAGAGAGAGAGAGAGAGAAAGAGAGAGAGAGAGAGAGAGAGAGAGAGAGAGCAGAGACAGAGACCGTGCGTGAGAGTGCCGACGATGCTGCTCCCTACCAATAAGATGATGTTACTATTTTTAGGTACAAGGAGACAAAACTGACGGCTGAACTTCATTTCAAGATCTAGTTGCAAAGTGAGACGACCGCAGGTGGAAATCTAAACAAAATTTAAAGTAAATGTTGGCGAACCGGAAAAAAAAATCGTTTGTCCACGTTTCTTTTTTGGCGGTTCGCTAACATCTATTTAAGATTCATTTGAAGAGATTTTCTTTTGACCCCTAACCCTTACAGATAAACTGCACCTTCAGTATGGAAGATGGAATGGATCGAAATCGGAAAGAAGCTAAATCCGTCTTTAGATTGTCGAAATTTTGGCACCCGCCCCTCCTCCTTTGTTTCTGTTATTTATTAATATCGCTGTATGATAAGACTTGTCTCTTGTGAAGACGGATTGGATCCAAAACAGAAAGAAACTAAATCAGTCTTCTGATTGTCAATTTTTTTTTTTTTTTTTTTTTTTTTTTTTTGGGGGAGGGAGGGGGAGGGGGATGAGGGGGATTCCCCTCTGTCTGTTTCTTTTATTCATTAATATCATCATATGATAGGTTGAGTTCGGTGAAGATGGGATGGATTAAAAAAAAAGAAGCAAAATGTCTTCAAATTGTTGAAACTTTAGGTCCCCCCTCCCCCTCCCTGTTTCTTTTATTTTCAAATATCATCGTAAGATAGGTCGAGTTTCGAAACTCACACCATTCTGTAAACTTCTTGCTAAGCGAAGGAAAGATACCTTGGAGTTCACCTGTTAATGAGCGTAGCTGCACTCGCGCAACAGCTCACCAGCACCAACATGCCAGCAACGGAAGAGATCACTGAGGAGTTTGCTCAAGCTACACGCTCTATCTCCTCTGCTTCTCTAAAGATATCCTTTCAGATCCGCCATACTGAGCCTGCCTGTATCCGTCTTCTGTTCGTCCCTCTGTTCTGTGTGACATTTTACAGTTTCCGTCATTATAGCTCTAGCCGAGTACAGAGGGTCTTTAAAGGGTCACGTGATGAAAAAAGGTCAGGTCATGAGAAAAAAAAAACGTCTTGAAGAAGAAATAAACGACAAAAGCCGTTCCTGGTATGGTGGCTAAACCATCGGCATCCGTTCTTATGGCGGATAAGGCTTGTGCTAAGAACACAGGTTATTCCCCTTGATTTCTTTGATTTCCTAGATTTGAAACACTAAGATAAATAATAAAATCAATGAAAAACGTTCTTGATTAAAAAAAAAGGCAAAATGAGCAAATAGACACCCCGGAATGTACTGCTAGTATCCACTCTGGAGAGTATTTAAAGTGTTCACTATCTAGTCGCCAGGTTACAATTTTTTTTTTAAAAGCCGTCATAATCTGTGACAATAAAAAAAAGAAACCCGCAAGAGTTTCCAGAACAATGGACCACAAAGGCAGAAAACAATAGACAACCGTAAACAATCTGAAAAAAGGGGGAAAAAAACTGAGTCACTGTCAGACAGGAGGAAGTTACTCGCACAGAACTTCCGGAACTGCGGGAAGCTATTCGCACTGAAACCTCGCGGGGGCTTCCGCGTGACATTCGGATGAAAAGACTAGGACGGTGTTGAACTAAAGTTAGTTTGTGTTTGTACGTTTCTTCTCCTGCCAAAGCTGTGTCCGTATACAAGATTAGGGACTAGGATCTTTTTGTTTTTTTTATTTTTTTTTTTTAAGGGAAGTTTTCTTGGCTTTGTTAACCCATGTGGCTGTTTCTGCTCATGTGCCAGTGGAAGGGGCGCTGCAAGATAATTTTAGCCGTAGTTTTCTCAAGGAGCTTCTTTTTCTTTCTTTCGGTTGTTTTTTTAAGGGAACATTCATTGGTTTTGTTTACTCGTGTGCCTCATGTCTGTTTATGTGCCAGTTGAAGGGGTAGCGCTAATTCAGCCGAAGCTCTCTCTCTCTGTCCCTCTCTCTTGTTTAGAAGAAATTTGTTTTACCATGATATTTGAAAAGATTGACCCATAAAACAGACCGATATTGTCAACGAATTTATCCTAATGCTGAAACACACACACACACACACACACGCACTCTCTCTCTCTTTCTCTCACGGTGACGAGGGATAGTGCGGACAGAGGCACCGACTCCGTTCTCATCGAGCTAGCGAAAAGGTGGTCTTTCATTTCTGTGTTTCATTACTGAAATCATTTTTTTTCTGAAAATACCCTTTCTTAACGATGGTTTCAGCACTCAGTGCATGAATTACCATACAATACATTTGTGATTAATAGACAAAAGTGCCAACAATGAACGCAAAATGCTCTGCTTAGGGTTGCTGTCAGGACACGGCGCTGCTGCAGCACAGAAGGCCCCCGACATGTCATTTTGCGTTCGTCATACTCTTTGATGATGTAGACATTCCACATCGTTTTGGGAGAAAAAATAGCATAAAGACAATTCTAATATTGTGTGTACCTGCAGGCATGCGTGCAAGCGCGCACGTGTGTGTGTGTGTGTGTGTGTGTATGGATGTAAATGTGCGTGCGTGCGCTCATGTGTGTATGTATATGCGTGTGCGCGCGCGCGCACGTGTATGTGTGTGCGTGTGTTGTTGCTTGCTCGCGTCCGTGCATTATGTACTCCACAATCAATTTCTCTTTTAATGTATTCCATGCTCATTTTTTTTTTTTTTCAATTCATTGCATTATTCAGCTTAGTCAGGACAATTGGAAGATCAGTTTATGCCTAAAGTTTTTATCTTTGAATAAAGCTTTTCCCAAGTTCCGAGTTCTCTCTCTCTCTCTCTCACATTCTCTTCCCAAGAGCGTGCGCGCGCGCGCGCGCGCGCGTGTGTGTGTGTGTGTGTGTGTGCGCGCGTTTTTTCTTACCGTATTGTCACGCCTTTTCGATGGCACTCAGTCACGCTGGCGTAACCGGCTAACAGACGCGCGTGACGATTGCTTTATAGCTATCCGTGTCAAATACGTCGTTCTGTGTTGATACTTTTGTTTCATCTTGTCTTTTTTTTTTTTTTATTAAAGAGACTTGAAGACTCAAACCTGCCCAAAGATAGACAATGTATAGGAATGACAGTCCGATTGAAAATAAATTTCACTGAGAATAACTGAGCTGCCCTTTAAAGAGTTCATTTAAACCACACACACACACACACACAGACACAGAGGAACTTCAAAGAAAAACTAATCTTTCTTTTCTTTATGATTGAAAGGCTAAAAGAAAATGATACACCAGCAATTAAAAAGAAAACTTCATTGGTAAAGTAATAATTTCACAATGTTGCCCTATGTATCGATACTAATTACCTTGGACAATTTGGAGGTGAAAGTATGATGCTGCATGGCATGACAGAAAAATAACTTCAAGGTTAATCAGCTGCTAAATTCTGTTCAGTAGATTATTAATGACAGTGCTCTTAACTCCCGACACTTGGTACTTAGTCTAACAAGCAATACTTTTAAATGACTATTTCTTCAGTTTTATTCAATGGTCAAATTCACTTCTGTCATCCATAAATACAGATTAAAACGGTCTCCAGCACTGAACATGGTGGCATAGCAGGCCAAATAAATCACTTCATCATTTATTCATAAACCAACTCATCTGCAGTCAACATCCAGTGCAATGATCTGTGTCAGCTGATGAAACAAAATGTTAGATGTGTAAATACCGAATGAAATCAAGCTGCTGTTATTGATCAGTGATTATTTTATCTGGTAAACTGCGGTGAAAAACTTTTTGCAAAAGTAGAATACTTCATTTGTTTTTTTGTTGTTGTTAACTGCCGGTCACGGGTACCATTTTAGTTTGCTAGGCCAGCAGCTGAGTAGGTACAGAGCTCGCGTCATAATGGAAAAAAAAATTCAAACAGCATGTGCAACACAATCAAATCAAATTTCAAATCCATCACTTTTGAGTGGAGCCGCAATTTCTAATGAGTAAGTTACGTCGCATTGAACTGCATCCTGTTTTTTTTCTTTCTTTTTTTTTGAAGGGGGGGGGGGGGGGGGGGGGGGGCAGCACTGGTTTAAAGATGCTTGCTCTTCGTTCTAAAAACAAAGATAGCATTGCAGTTAGTTGCCATTATTTTTTTTCATGACATTACATGTGGGTGTGCTACCAGGGGGAAAGATCACAGAAATCAATCTTCTCCTCTTCAACAAATGAGCAAAACCAACCTGACTCAGAAACAGTGTGGAAAGCATGCTAAGTTAGTCTCTTGTCAAGTTTCACTTAATATTCAGATAAAATGTAAGCCTATCCTGGAGCCCCATTTTGGTATCTTCATCTTCTTCGACTTATACTTCTACCTTTTTACAATTAAGGGCCCACGATCAGTGTGTTGATCATTCTGGTATTTAACTGAAGAAGTACCAGTTTAAGTTTGGTTACGTTGTCACCGTTTTTTTCGTTTCTCTGGGACTGCTTCCAACACTCGTTATCGAACTACAGTGCAGGGTTATCAGCGTTGGAACCTGTCCTGGATTACCAGCGTGACCACTGCGCTGATCCCCAAATGGGATTTTGACAGGATCAGCTTGTACAGAAGTATTACCTTTCCAGCTTGATGCAATACTCCGCAATGCGACGGCAACCATCAACACCGTTTCTCAATCCCTCTATTACAACAATGGAATATGTACTGTGGCCTGTGCTTTCAGGTCAGTGTGTCCTATATGATCTTCACTTTAACACAGTTTCAACGGGACAGACGATTTATTGTGTTTAGATGCATTTTTTCTTTCTTGTTTTTGAGTGTCTGCAAAATTGAAAGAAAACTGACTTTCCGAGCCAAGAGCGGTGCCTTACTTCTTCTGAACCGTGTTTGCAGCAATGAAATAGTGCACGAGGACTGGGGTGGGGCGACAGTCTTTGTAACCCAACCTCCGGTCACCTTCATGACCTTGGCCTTGGGGACATGACCTTACGTCATGAAGGCACTCACTTTCAACAACATCAAAAAAAAAATTACCACGCATTTTCTATCATTTACAAAAAAAAAATAACTGTCTTTCTCAGCTGCCCGTTGACATACTTTCACGCACCATTTTTAGCTTTTAGATATTTTTGCTCTTTCGCATGATGATGGTGGTGGTGGTGATGGTGGTGGTGGTGTACCTTTTCTTTACCGTCGTTTTGGTTACCTAACGAGGGTTTAGGTAGCCATCCCACAACAACTGGCTTCATACTGTGTGGCCGACTACCAACAAGGTGACAGGCTACTGCACCCTTTGTGTGAACGGCTACTTTTCATGCGACATATTTCTCGATGTTGACAGTCTACCTAAAATTTTGCCAACACCACGTCTGCTTAACGATGGCATGCTATCCAATGTGGACCAACTACTTAATCAGCACCACGTCTACTTAAATCAAGCACCACAGCATATTCAGTAACTCATGGATACTGGGATTTCGGAATTGCTGTAGCCACAGAGCGGTATATATCAAAACACTCATAAAATTGGTTTCATTTACCTATTCTCTCATCCCTGTGCTTTTCTTTCAGAGACATTTTACACACTGCTTGTCCATCGTCTCAACATGGTCAGTTTATAACCGTAAGGAGAATGATCGGGTGGGAAGCCCCCCCCCCCCCCCCCAAAAAAAAAAGAAAAAAAAGGGAAATGCAGTACAATGGCAGGTTATCGATGAAAGGGCAAGACAAATGGGAATGATGGCCTGGACAGAGGAATAGCTGATGATAGATCTCTAAGAAATGGCAGGCTGTTTCTAGAAGTTAAGTACTCAAAACTGTAGGTTTGTTCAGAGATATGCGGCGGCAAAACCACTCAACATCGACTTTAATAAAAGCATTTACGTATAATCTATGAAATGATATTGTATTTAGGTAAATATTCAACAACACTTCTCCTTTCAAGGTTTTACGTTTTCTGAACAGCAGGACTCTGCCTGACGTGTCTTTCACAAAATCATTCTTCTGTGACTATCAAATGCATTTTGGTCCAGTCACATACATATGCATACAGTTTAGAATAACCAATGATTCATGTTATCTTTGTTTCCCTTTTCTACCCGTTTTGCAAGATCATGACTATGATTTCTTACAACGTGTAAGTATCCAGGCAAATGTCTCATATGTGTGTGTGTGTGTGTGTGTGTGTGTGTGTGTGTGTGTGCTTGTGAGAGAGAGAAAATATAATAGAGAATATGAGAGAGAGAGAGAGAGAGAGAGAGAGAGAGAGAGAGAGAGAGAGAGAGAGAGATGCATATAATGTCTGCGACCATGAAAGTGTATGCATATTGTGGTTATCTAAGTGCATATTAATGTCCTTCTAAACGTCCCTAGAACATTCCTGCAAAATCATCTTAACGTAAATGCTTAACTGGACTACAAATTAAAGGAAAAAAAAACATTGAAGGTAATTTTTAAATCTGAAAAGACATCACACAAAGACATGCCTGATAATGGTGGTAAATGAGCTTGAAGAGGTAAACAGACAAAGAGCAGATGCTTGCTGGTTATTCTTTGTTCTCCACAAATACATTTTGCTTCGTTCGTTTGTATATTTAGTCTTTAAGGCATCAAATTTTAATTTTAAAAATATTGAAATGAAATTTCTGGATTGGTACATATTTTTTCACTTGTAAATGAGGAATGCTGTTTACATGTTCATGATTAATTAAATGAGTATTTTTATCAGCCACACCAAGCAACGTATTTTTGTAGTGGTTTCTGAATCGGCACCAGACGGTTTGCTTTAATAATTGATCGACTTAAGAAAAGGGTATATTCAATACCGTGGCGCTCTTTTCATTTCTGGCTCCTCTTTGTGCATCTATCAGCTAGCTCATTACCCCAAATACCACAAAGCCTTCAGTTTTGTCTAATAATGAGTCAGGTTCTGCTCTTGTTATATCATCACAAAAGGCTGAAAAGATATATTCAATCGGAAAAGGCAGATCAATATTTGTCGCCGAAATGATGGCTGTTATTACGGCGTTGTCACATTCAACTGACTTGCCACAATGAACATTTAAAATTGTGTGTGTGTGTGTGTGTGTGTGTGTGTGTGTGTGTGTGTGTGAGTGTGTGTGTATGTGTGTGTGTGTGTGTGTGTGTGTGTGTGTGTGTGTGTGTGTGTGTGAGAGAGAGAGAGAGAGAGAGAGAGAGAGAGAGAGAGAGAGAAAGAGAGAGAGAGAGATCTCAGCTGGAATGTGTGTGTGTGTGCGCGTGCGTGCGTGTGTTTGAGTGCACGTGCGTGCTTTTGCACTCTATGCAGATAAAGCATCTTTTATCTTCACGTACACACGCGTCGCCAAAGGGAGACAAAAACACGTGTGCAGGTGGTCAGAATATAAATGACTGACAAAAGAAAAACACTAAAAGAAATAATGTACCGCTGTTGGCAAACTGAAGATCAGCCATCGAACATATGCATTCTTTTCATTCACGGTAGAAATGTTTGCTACGTTTCTTTGGAATGACTTACTAATATACTATTAGACCATTAAGACAGCAACAACATGTGCAGACAAAGTTCAGCCCCGCTTCCAGTCAATGCTTTCACCAACAGGAGTAATTTCCCTTGTGTCTATCGGCACCTTCACCCAACCCCATCCAAGATCCGATTCATCCCAAATGAAGGTCCACGGCTGCTTTGACCTCAAAACAATGTCTCAGAGTTGCATGGCACAAAATTAGCGTGCAAAAGACAATGAACTCATGGTCTTGGTGTAAGTCAAGTGACTTTGGACACTTCCATTGTCTATATATACATTCAGAAATCATGGAGTGCGTGAAAATGCGGTTGTGGGTCGTGAATGCATCCTGAAGTCCTTGCAGTGGGATGGTCTAGCAGAAGTCGCATTTCCTTCTGCATTCCTTGGGAACCGATTCTCTGGAAGCCTGTAGTAACGCTGAGAACTCGATGACGATGTAGGTGGATTCCCGTTCCTGGAGTCGTTCGCCCTTGGTGAGGATGGAGGTGGTCGTGGAAGATGAACCGCGAAAGCTCGTGGTCGACTAGTGGCGATTCTCGTTGACAGCCCATGCCTCATGATCTGCCACAAACGAAGCCGCCGATTAAATTCTGACCTAGATGACGCCGCTAAACCACCACAAAGAATAAACTAAGCACGAACAGTAGAAACTAACGCCTAAGAATGACGTTTATGCACGCTGAGAATAAAGAACAAAATAAAGTCTTTGAAAAAAAAATAAGGAAGAAGATACTAAACCTGGGAAAGATTAGACTGTGAATGAGCCTTAAGCCTTAGAAAAGACAAATTAACCAACGAAACAAAGACTCGAATTTTCAAGGAAGATTACTCTACACAATATACAAGGGTAAACTCTAGCTCTATAAAAGAAGCTGACATTAACCCTTCTGACGAAAAAAAAGGTTCATCAGCCCTTTGGTAAGATAAGGTAACATTACCTATAGCCCAGCCGACCGCAAAGGACCAAATCAGGGCCGCCACTCCGTTGAAGTCAACTCACAAGTCATTAAAGAAAAAGCCTAATTCACACAACTATTTGAAATACACCTGAAACCCACTGGAAGTTTTGTTAAACATCTGTAAAATCTTAGCTCAGATGAAAAATGTTAATCTCTTTCAGAACTCCAAAGATATCAGATGGGACACCTCTGAACAAGGTTGTCGTGAAATCTGCTGCGAAATAGTTATGTCTCACACATCATGCAAGTCCCAACACTCTAAACAATATTTCACTGCAAGTGGTATATGACATGGGATAAGAACGGGTGTAAAAGGAGTGGCCTGTATGCAAACGGAACAAGACCGATTCTTCTTTACGGCCGCCTTGGGAAAATGGTAAAAACTGTTTCAGGTTTGGATGGATTTTAAATTGTTATCCATCTGCGAGTTCCATTTCCTCTTGCCAGGTCTTTGGACGCAAACCTGGGCTTTGGGTTTCAGATCAGTGCGTGGGAAAGACAATCTGCTCAACTCTTTTATTGTGGTACTCTTGGCAAGTTGGTCAACCAACTCGTTGCGCCGATTGCCCACGTGGCTGGGAACCCAAGCAAAACTATGTTGTATCCATCCGATTTAGAGAGGTATACAGTCTAAATAATTTTCAGCAGTTGAGGGTGCTTGAAGTTACGTCTGGAAACAGAAAGAGAGTCCGACAAAATGAGAAAATCTTTATGTTTTGATTTAGAGACCATTTCAAGAGCCAGGACCAAGGCTGTCAACTCTGCAGTTGATGGAACTGTCAGTGGGAATGTGTACAGAACATCTGTGAGAAGGACCTTTTGCACAAAACACAGCAGAGGCAACCCCCTCTCATAAGATTTGGACCCGTCGGTGAAAATTCTTCCTAAGGATAGAAACCTCAAACACAGTTTGGCGAAAAAGAACTTGTACGTCAAGGAGCTAGTGGTATCTTTACAGCCCGAAGCTAAATCTCACCGGATCCCTGGAGTGAAGAAAGTCCATGGTAGGTCATTAGGAAACTTGGATAAATCACGCGCGACTCTAGCTTTTATCTGCATTGTCCAAGTAGGGAAGCATACAAATTCCCATGGGTGGAATGGGACAGGGGTGGTCACCGAATTTCTTTTGGAACTTGGGGTGGAAAACCCCAGTCATATGGAGGGTTTGGGGTTCAGAAGAGAGATTCAAACTCAAGGGAGAGTTTAAAGGTAAGTTTCAACCGCAACTCAGAATGTGTCAGCGTTTTCCAACGAGCAGTTTTTAAAAATTGGATGCGACTTTCAAAGTTCAGTTTTTGATTTAAAACAAAACAAAACAAAACAAAAAAAATGAAAAAAAAATAAACGCCCAGAAACAATACATCCATATGAAAAATAACACCCATAAATTTGGTTTATTTCACAACTGGAATGGTGGATATCTTCGACGAATTTCAGGATCGGCAAAGACTGACGAAAATTGTGAAAATAGATGCACTGCGTTTTGGTGCTTGTTACCAGTTTTGTGGCACTTAGCAACTATTCCACCAAGCGTTATAGGAGGAAGGCACTAAAACCTATCAAAAACAAGATAATAAACCGATAAAAGTCCGTAATTGTGAGAAAAGAGAACACTGAAACCTTTGAAAGGAAGATGCTATATTTGTGGGAGTGAAAACTCTACAACTTCTAGAAAGAGGTAACCACCACTTGGAACTACTATACTAGCCACTTAAAAAGGACACTAAACCCTCTGAAATAACGCAAAGGAGAGGATACCACATGCTGTCACAGGAGGTCGAGAATATTTGCACCATTTGAAAGGTGGCCACCAGCCCCCAGAATAGCTGGACATGAAAACCTATGAAAGAAATGCACTTCCAATCAGTGTCAGACACCTGCCTTCACCCTCTTCCTTCAAATCTGCCGTTAAATTTCTTTCATCGGTCGTAACCTCCCCCCAACTTCCCAACCCACCTTCCGAGTGTCTGAATTGCTTTTTGCGTGCCCGCGTTAGTGCTTGGTGGTTGTGTCGCTTGTGCGTGCAGGCTGTGTTGATGTGGGTGCGTGCGTGCGTGCATACGGGCGTCTGTGAGCGTGGATGTGTGGTCGCGCGTGAGCACTTGTACGCCCGCGCTTCTGCGCGCGCGCGCGCGCGCACGCACGCGCACGCACGCGTGTGTGTGTATATGTATGTGTGTTTGTGTGTGTGTGTGTGTGTTGTGTGTGTGTTGTTCGTTATGTGAAGCGCTTAGAGCCCCAATTTTTAGAGAATAGGCGCTATATAAATTAACATTATTATTATCATTATTATATATTATGTTGAATGATTATCGTGTCAGGCGTACTATGGATAAAGGACACTCAGATCAGGAGTACCAGGTGCGCACTAGAGAATATTTCAGGAAGAGGCTTAAAGGCTTCCTCGGGAGCTCTGCAGCTCAACCAAAATGATCTGAAAGCATGCGTCCATGTTCCAGACCCCTTGATTCACAAGACCTGCTCCAGAGCTCGAGTCAGCCTTTCATGCCTTTCCAGAAACAATTCCCCCGGTACTCCCCGTTTTGTATCCTTGTTCCACAGAACACCGACCTAGGAAACTGTCTCATCTTCTTGGCCATATGAAAACTAGACACCGAATCCTAGAAAAGAAACTAACCCCAAAAAGAGAAGTCAAATCTGTCAATGAAGGAGACACTGTAGCAGGGAAGCATACTCTAAAACCTGTGAATGAAGAAAACACGATACCTAGATAAAGATGACTTGAAATCCTTTGTTGTTTGGAACCACCGAACCTTGAAAAAAGGACTGTGAACCTGCGAACGAAGACACCCCGAGTTCTCAGGGGAAAAAAAAACGAAACGAACAACAAAAAAATAGCAAACCATTTGAAAGGTAAGGTAGTGCTGTTTATAGCCCAGCCGATCGCTAAAAGCCTTATCAGGACTGTCACCGCGTTGAAGTCATTCACACAACTCTTTGAAATGCACCTAAGAAACATACCGGAAATATTGTAAACAAACAAAAAAACTTTCTTCTACAAAGCTTAAATCAGATGAAAAATGTTTTTTTCAAATAATCGAAGATCACATCAGGTGGGACGGGACATCTCTGTACAAGGCTTTCATGGTGTCTGCTGTAAAATGCCGATGTATTGCATCATGCAAGTCCCAACACTAAAAAGGAATATATTTTGCTGCGAATGGTACATGACATGGAGCTCACCACGGAGTTTCTTCACTCTTTAAAAAAAAACAAATGAGTTAAAAACAAATGGCCAGTGTGTGCAGCCGGTATGAAACTGTTTCTTCTTTGCGACCACCTGAGGTAGACGAGAGGAACTCTTAGGTTTAGACGGATCTGTAAACGTTTATCTATCTGTGTATTCCAGTCCTCTTGCCAGCTCTCTGATATAACCATTAACATCAGTTTCAAATCCGAGTAGGGGATAGACATGTTGGGCAGTTTCTTTGTAGTGGCATTCCTGGCAAAACAGTCGGCCATTATTTTCCCCGAATGACAACATGACTGGGAACCCAAGCTAGAGCAATGTTGTGATCTTCCGCCTTCAAAGAGGTAAAAAGGTTTTTTTTAAACGTTTAAAAGTTCAGGATGATGGAAGCTACGGCCAGCTATGGCCTCCAAAGCTGACAGCGAATCAGAAAAAAAGTCCTTGTTTGTAGACCGAGAAATAGTTTTCAGTGCTAGAACCAACTCTGTAAGTTC
>JADBJO010009603.1:50000-57500 GCA_016801955.1 Conus betulinus | reverse complement strand
AAAACATGTGAAAACTATAAGCCCTTTGAGTGAAGCATATGCCTTAACAAAAACAACCAGAAATCAACCTCCGAAAAAAAGACTCCGTCTTTCTGAAAGCTTAAACTAAACTTCGAGTGGCGAAAGAGGAGGAAACTCACGTTAAAACAAAAAAGACCCTAGAGAGGAAAGATGCCAAAACTATTTAAAGAGGAAAAAAAAACTATAAATTGCGACCATTAACACCTTTGAGAAAAAGGACACCGAACCACGTGAAAGACGACCCTAAACATTGTGAAAAGAGGAAACGAAGCCCCAAGAAATACCGTATGAAAAAACGTCTAAACCTCTCGGAAAGACGACGCTAAACCCTGCAAAAACATTAAGTACTCTCTTAAAAAAGCGTTAACTAATTGCTTTGTAAGGGAGGAGACTTAACCTTAGGGAGGGGAACGGGTGCTGGTGGAGAGAACAGTGAAATCAGTGAACAGGAAACCAGGCCGTCTGTAAGGACAACACTCGCTACTTGAAAAGGACACTCAACCCTACGAAAGAACATTCAACAAGAACACACTAATGCCCATAAAAAGGAAACATTAAATACTATTTGAAAGATGACACCAGATCGTTCTAATGAAGAGACATAAAAAAGACCAAGAAGTCGCTGCTAAACTCCGAGAAATGGTAAACTAAGGCTTAAAAAGAAGAAACTAACGCCTGAGAAGGGTGTTGATACACGCTGAGAACATGAAGACGGTAAAGTCTATTAAGAAAGACAGTAAACCTGGTAAAGAGAAGACCGTGAACGAGACTTATGGCTTATAAAAGACAAATCGATCTACTGAACAAAGACTAGCATTTTGAAAGACGCTTATACTAAAACATAAAAGGGTAACATTTTTCTCTATAAAAGAAGCTGACACTAACTCTTGACAAACAAGGATTTTAATCCCTATGGGGAGGGAGACACTGAAACCTATAAATAACTCATGGAAGAAGTCCACAGCTGTAAGAAAGGGGAACACTAAAACCTCGGATAATAAGATGCTGCATCTATGGAGTGGAAACACTACAGAACATAAAGGATCCCCATGTTCCCGCTGATTACCATGCCACTGTGATGTTCTGTGTATCAAAGGACGCTCAGATCAGGAGGTACCAGGTGCGCACTAGGGAATATTTCAGGAAGAGCTCTATAGACTTCCTTAACAGCTCTGCAGCTCGGTCTCTGATGATCTGAAAACATGCGTCCATGTTCCAGATCCGTAAGTAGGAGACCTGCTGCGTAGTGGGGTCAACAATTCATGCTCTTCCAGAAAATTCCTCTGGTACCCCCTGCTTTGTGTCCTTGTACCACAGGATACTGACATAAGAAACCTGAGCAACTATACTAAGCATATGAACGACCGACACTAACGTCAGACAGACACACAAAACCCGGGGAGAAAAAACACTTAATTTTATGAATCAAGAAGACAATGAACCCTGATTAAGATGACACTAAGCCCTTTTAATGAAGAGACAAAGCTGGAAGAAAAATACAAGAAACGCTGTGAATGAAGAAGACACTGAATCCTCAGGAAAAGAAGACCAACCACTTTAAAGCACATGGTGAACCTCTTCCACGAACCAGGTACTGAACTCTTTGTCTAAAAAACACGATTCTAGGCCTACAAAACGCAACTAAAGTATAAAACAACTGGGGGTGGGGTGCAGGGTGGGGGTGGGGGTGGGGCTGTACTGGAAAATTGCAGGAGAATGGATGTAGAAAGAAAGAGGAAAAGATTCAAGTACAAGACCACCGCGCCTACTCTCCAAGCAGTAATAAACAGGATTCCCCAAGTTCACTCGTCCTGGTCTCCGTTTTCCACAGCCGTTGATGCGGGAGTTCTTTGCCCCTGTTGATGTAAACATTGATGTTTTAAACAGAATTCATGTGCAAATACTTTTCAAATACAAAATTCACAAACGTAGTTTGATTTCTAAAGTTTGCGCGATTCTTTCCTTTTCATGAAAAAAATATTGGTTATCTACCCATACGCTTACAAAATGTCTATGTTTGTTAGAATAAAAAAAATAATTGAGTGCAAGCGTCTGTAGAGTGGAGGGGGTGGTAGTGTTGTGGGAATATTGTGTGCGGGTGCGTGTCCGCCCTCTGTGTGTGTGTGTGTGTGTGTGTGTGTGTGTGTGTGTGTGAGTGTGTGTGTGTGTGTGTGTGCGCGCGCGCATATGTGTGATTGATTGATTTAATTAAAAATGTTTATACGCCCTCTTCTTTCATCGGGTTTAGCATCCCACTTTCACATGGTGTCGCGTAATCTTCTTCTATCATGCCGCATATCTCCATCTCTCACCCACCATGAAAATCTTATGTCTGCAATTTTGCTGAAATCAATGTATCAGAATTTCCTCCCAGATTTTGTCCCCTTTTCTCTCTCCCTCTTGTTCCAGAATATGGGTTTGAAGTCAATTACATTCTGTGGGTTGAAAAAAAAATGAATGTTTCCTCGGCATCAAGTTACTAAAGAACTGACGGCCGATTCCCTGTAACAGATCAGTCGGTAAAATCGGTAAAAATGGGCCAGGAAAAAGGCGGCAAGGCACTGACAGGTGGTGTAGGGAGGGGAAGGATGAAGGAGGGATTGAGGGGAGAGGGGAGAGTTGGATATCCACCCCACAACGCATAAAGAAGGGGGAGATGCGGGCTACAAGAATCCATTGGGAAAAAAAAAAAAAAAACCCCTACAAAGTCCTGAAATCAAACAAATTACTGTAACTACACCTACCTACATATCTGTCTATCTCTTAATATCTCACGCTTCTATTATCTACCTTTCTATTATCTAACTTGCAAGGACGAAATTACCAGGTAACCACCACCAGCTTAAGAACTGCTTCAAAATACAGAATTTGCACTTACATCATCGTCAGCTGTCTTTGTAACACAGTATTGTCTTGAATGTCTCCAAAGAATGGACCGGACTCCATACACGTGAGCTGCTGCCGGCGGCTGCTGACAGAGACAGATGGAGAGGGGAGTTTGCGTCTGCGGTCCTCAGGTTTCCCCAACGACTACTTCTGTAGTTATGGGACTGAGGTGAGGCGAGGTTGTCTTTTGAATCCTTTCCCAAGACTTGAATGTTCCTGGTGAGGATGGCAACTGTCCTGGAAGACGTAGCACAATGGTTCTCTGGTAGACCGATACTAATTCTTCAACAGCGGTCACCCTAGTATGGCCTGCCGAAAGAAAAGCCTTAGATTAAATTCTGAAGAACAGTTCACTAAACCATAAGAAAGAAGATATATCATGCAAAGAAGACACCAAGGCCTTTTATTTCATAAACAGCGAAACTAGAGAGAATACTAAAGCTAGTGAAAGACATTTAATCTCAAGAACGAATACTCTAAATCCTGTGAATAAAGACCAAGACTTAAACCCCTTGATAACTCATATTAACCCTACGAAAAAAGGTCTCTTACACTCTGGAAGAGGATAACTTTAATCTATGCGAACGGAAAATGCTAAACATAAGAAGAGAGAAGTAAAGCTTATGACAGGTATGGCTATAAATTCGATGGATGGAAACACATTAGAATATAAAACAGTACAATAATCCTATAAAAGACCATAAATCCATAATTAAAGGGACACCCCAACCGATCTGAGAATATGGCCTCACAAATTGTCGCGCTCGATGATGATGGCATCCGTCTGTCTCGAGAGACAATGGTGTTGCTCCATGGATCAGTCAGTTGTGGAGTTGCAGCACCTGCTGTGGCTGAAGCAGAGCCTGATCCTTGAGCGGCAGACTTTGATGCAGCTGCTGCAGGTCAAGTCCCGGTCATGAGTGTCGTGTGGGTGCTGACGCAATTCTTTGCCATCTGCAGCGCCTCCGTTCTTCTCACTGGGCCTCTCTCCTCTGCTCTGCTGGCTTGATGCCAGCCTTGGTGGTGGACCGCGAACTGACCCGATCTGAAGCTGCTGTTTCCAGGTCTGCTGGGTCGAGGCTGCCTGTGTTCAGGTCGCGCTTGCATACATCTTTGTAGCGTAGGGCGGGCCGTCCTGTGGGTCTGGAACCTGTAGCCAGCTCGTCGCACAGCAAGTCCTTTGTTGGGATGTGACCGTCGTCCGGCTGACGTGGCCAAGCCAGCGCTGGCACCTCTGTGTCAGCATGGCGAGTATGCTAGGTATCCTTGCCTGTGCCAGGACGTCCATGTTAGTGATGTCGTCCTGCCATGTAATGCCAAGGAGTCTTTTGTGGCAGTGCAGGTGGAAGGCGTTCAGTCTGTGTTCTTGTGGAGAGTACAGAGTCCATGCTTCGCTTCCGCAGAGAAGAGTGCTCGGCACGCAGGCTTGGTACACTTTCATCTTGGTGTTTGACGTTAGCATGGTGTTGTCCCAGACTCTCTTCGCTAGACGGGCCATCATTGTCGCTACCTTGCCGATCCTCATGTTCAGCTAAGCGTCCAGAGAGGTTGTTGATGGCACTAGGGCCGAACGCTTTCTTCATGCCCTCGCAAATGGTGCGGATGTTGCCGCAGTCGGAGAAGATCTGGTTGCCCGGACACAAGTTCTGCCAGTACTCGCTGACGCGTTTACGGGCGATCCAATGGGCGTTTGTTGAAAGCTTTCCAGAGTATGGCCAGCGTCTTCTTCGTGGGCTCTCTCTTGTGATCTAGGAGTGTGGCTCGCTTAGCAGCAATGGCAGGCTCTTCTCCACGATTCCTTCATCGAACCAGTCCTCATTCTTCTTCACTCTCCTCCCACAGGTGTCCAAGGCGGATTGGTAGGTGGCATCGCGGATGTGGTTCCACCGTGATGAAACGCTGTCTGTTGGGCAGTCCTCGAGGGCCTTGACAATGGTTCGGGCGAAGCGTTCACGCAGTTCTGGCACTGACGTCATGGCTGTGTTGATTCTAGGACGTCCCTTCTGCTTGGAGCTTATCACACACAAGTCCTGTAAAAAGACAACACATACGAATGGATACTAAATCCGAGGGGAAAGACGACGTTTGATCCTTCAGAAGATTACACTAACCCCTAGAAAAACAAGACACTATGCTGTATAAAGGAGGCCGTTAAACTCTACAGAAGGACACTAAACGCTACGAAAAACAGGACACCGGACAGATCGAGAATGCTGACGCCTGTGAAATGACACAAAACAATATGGAAAAAGAACACTAATCCCTCAAAAACAAACCATGAAAGAACACTAAACTAGATGGAACTAAATCCTATGAACGGAGAACACTGCTTACTATTTAACGGACGACACCCTATGAAAGACAGACATTAATACTTATGGAAGGATCCAGATGTCGACTCGTGACTATCATGTCGGACTTTCTGTGGATTATGGATACTCAGATCAGGAGGTACCAGGTGCGCACTAGGGAACATTTCGGGAGGACCAAAACATTCCTCGACAGCACTGCAGCCAGACCCAGTTTATCTGAAAACACGCGTCCATGTTCCAGATCACTGAATCGTGTATCACGCTGCAAAGCTTTGAGTCAATCTTTCACGCCCTTCCAGAAAACACTCCATCTGGTACCCTGCGTGATGTATCCTTGTTCCACAAAAACCAACATGAGAACCCAGAGCACATGTGCTGGTCGTATCAAAGACAGGCTCTGTAGAAAGGACAATTCTAACCCTCGAGAAGACAGACAGACACACTTGTGAAGGAAGGGGGACAGTAACCTTGGGAAAGATTACACAAAAACCTGTA
The DNA here is from genome assembly GCA_016801955.1 of Conus betulinus. Lineage (NCBI taxonomy): Eukaryota > Metazoa > Mollusca > Gastropoda > Neogastropoda > Conidae > Conus > Conus betulinus. The sequence continues at coordinate 51,786 of JADBJO010009603.1, read as the reverse complement.
CAAAAAAATACTGAACACTTTGAAGGTAATGTAATGTTGCTTAGAGCCAAACCGACCGCAAAGGGCCATATCAGGGCTGTCACCACGTTAAAATCAACTCACAAGTCATTCATACACAACTCTTTAAGATACATCTAAAAACGAAATTTTGTTAAAAAATCTTTCCACTGTAAAATCTCAGATCCGATGAAAAATGTTAATCTCTCTTTCAAGAACTCAAAGATCGCGTCAGGCGGAACATCTGTGAACAAGGTTTTCATGAATCTGCTGTAAAATGTTTGTGTCTCACATCATGCAAGTCCCAACACTCTAAAAGAATGTGTCGATTTTCTGTATGAATAAATGTTATCCACTAACTCAATTGAGCAACACAGTTCTGATTTTAGGAAGATTTTCTTTCCTTGTTCTCTGGCCATAACACAATACTTTGGTTAACAAGGTATACGATGTGAACAACATCAAAAGTATTTCACCAACCTCCATACCAAAACGTACACGTTTTCCCATTTAAAACGCAGTAAGAAAAAAAGGGTCGCTTTGAACAAAACGGACCAGAATAGAGCTGCATAAGACCATCATCGGTATCATCACAACAAAAACGTAAAATGATAAGGCCTTTCGTGCCCTGGTCTCAGAATGGCACGACTACCAGCTCTCCCTCCATGTGCTGATTCTGAGCTCAAGATATTAGTGTCGGCAGGTGCCTGGGGACTAGCACTATGACTGCCATGACACTCTCCAGGGGAGAGTGCTCGTGCAGAATTGCTCCACCACAAAACTGTGTGTGCGCGCGCGTGCGCGCGCGTGCGCGTGTGTGTGTGTGTGTGTGTGCGTGCGTGCGTGCGTGCGTGCATGCGTCATATGTCACATTGAGAAAGTGCGTCTGAGTGTATGCGCGAGTGTGCGTGAGGGAGAGAGGGGGGAGGAGAAGAGAGAGGGACAGAGAGGGGAATGGTGAAGGAGGGGGAGGGAGAGAGAGAGAGGGAGAGAGTTGCGCGTGCATGTGCGCGTGCACACGCCTGTCTTTGGAGAGGGGGGCGCAGTGGGTAGGTGGGGGAGCGGAAAGCATAACGTCATTGTCCATCACAACTTTGTCCCCCTCTTTATCGAAATAAAAGGTTCATTTGATGAAAAATAGGACGACAAAAGCCTGTACAAAAAAAAAAAAGAGGGAAGCAATTGCTCAGGGTCAATCAAAATTCACATTTCCCTATCCATTCACCTGCGCCTGTGTTCGTCAAACTGACGTGATTTCCACGTTGAAGAAGTACCCCGGATCCAGGCTCCTTTCGGAAATCCCTCTTCAGTCACAGTACAGTGGGCGTCAGCACTATCTTCGCACAGCTGTCCGGTGCTTCTCTCTGCAGCAGATAGGAAGCAAGCACACACACACACACACACACACACACACGCGCGCGCGCGCGCGCGCGCGCGCGCGCGCACACACACACACACAGATCCCTCCTCCTTACACTAAAAACTATTAAAACTAAAGCATTAAAACTGTGGGACAGAACGACATTCTAAATCCCATGAATTGAACCTATGAACCCGCACAGAACAGTCATTTGGAAAAGAGGTAAGGCAAAGGTAATGGTGCTTATAGCCCAGCCGAGAGAACTGAAATGTTTTGAAAGATTTTTGAAGAGAGTACTTGTATAGCGCCTATCCCCAGCCAGAGACCAAGCTCTAAGCGCTTGACAATCCGCATTCATGTTTACACAACGGGCTGCCTACCTGGGTAGACACAAGACACGAAACCCTCGGGCAAGGGGACGGGAGGGGA
>JADBJO010009603.1:35000-42500 GCA_016801955.1 Conus betulinus | reverse complement strand
TGTGGAGAGTAAGAGACATCGAACCTTGTGGAAAGAGAACATGAGAGGAGACTCAACAAAACCTTTTAGGAAGTAAAAATGAAATCCTCAGTGTGTGCATGGGGATGAAGAGGGGGGGGGGCGGGAGAGAGAGACTGAACCTTGTGCATAGAGGATGGATGGGGATGGCGGGGGTGGGGTGGGGGAAGGGGGGGGGGATGTGAAGAGACACCATACCTTGCAAGTAGAGGGGCATGAAACACTGTGGAGGTAAAACAGACACTGAACCTCACAGACAGAGAGAACATGAAAGCCTGTGTGTGGAGAGATAACGACGATGAGGTGGGGTGTGCGTGTGTGGGGGTGGGGTGGGGGGCAGGCTCCGAAATCCTCCAGAAAGGAGGCAGTAAAAGGGAAAGGTGGGGTATGGCGAAGAGACATTGAACCTTATACCAAGACAACACGGAACGTACCAGGAGGGCGAGAGCGAGGGGGGGGGGGGGGGGACCAAATTTTTGAGAGGACAGGAAATCCTGTCAGAAGGGAAAGAGACATTGAAAGACACAGAAAGAGAACAAGAGACCATGAGGCGTGTAAGGAAACGCCGAGCACTGTGGGGGGTGTGGGTGGGTGGCTGGGGGGAGGGGAAAGAGACACTGAACAATATAGAAAGAGCAAATAAAACCTGTAGGGAGGTGGAGGTGGAGAAACACCCAAACCTTACAGAAATTGAAAGACACCAAACTTTGGAAAATGGAGGAAGGCACCGAACCTTAAAAAAAAATGACACCAAAAGCAGGGGGGGGGAGGGGGAGGACACCAAACCTTAATGAAAGAAGAAATATAACCTTGTTGGATGTAAAGCTACACTGAGAGACACCGTGAACTGTAGAAAAGAAAGACAAAAAGCCGTGTTCGTTTGGGGCGAGGGAGGAGGGGGGGAGGGCCTTAGCTTTGTAGGAGAACATCAAAGCCTGGGAGCTGAGGGTGGGGAAGAAATGGGGGGTGGGGACGGAGACGACACACCGAACCTTATAAAAAAAAAAAAAGAAGAGATCACGAAACGCTGATGGAAAAAGAAAAGAAGAAACCCCATGTATGTGGTAATACGAGCCTAAAACCCTGGGGACGGGTGTGCGCGCGAGTGTGTGTGTGTGTGTGGAGAGGGGGGGGGGGGGGTTAGGGAATCCAAAAAACTAATCTCATCTGTGAGGACACAAAAGCCAAGGAGCTGGGGGTGGGGGGGTGAGAATCCTATAAAAGGAGGCTACCAAAGCCCATGGCAGGGAACAGATATCAATCTTGCGGCAAGGGGACACGAAACTGCCTGGGATAAAAACAGACAACTTCGGGAGAACACGGACATAGAGTAGGGGAAAAGAAGGGGACACAAAACTTTCAACAGGACACAAACCCTGTGGAGGGTATGAGATACCGAGCCTTGTGGAAAGAGAACATGAGAGGAGACTCAACAAAACCTTTTAGGAAGTAAAAATGAAATCCTCAGTGTGTGCATGGGGATGAAGAGAGGGGGGGGGGGGGGGGGGGGGGGGGGGGGGAGAGACACTGAACCTTGTGCATAGAGGATGGGATGGGGATGGCGGGGGGGGGGGGAAGGGGGGGGGGATGGGAAGAGACACCATACCTTGCAAGTAGAGGGCATGAAACGCTGTGGAGGTAAAACAGACACTGAACCTTACAGAAAGACAACATGAAAGCCTGTGTGTGGAGAGGTAACCAATGAGGCGGGTGTGGGGATGGGGGTGGAACGGGGCACCAAATCTTGCAGAAAGAGGACAGAAAAAAGGGAAAGGAGTACAAACCATGGGGATGGGGTATAGCGAAGAGACATAGAACATTATACCAGGAGAACACGGAACTCGGAGGGAGTGCAGTGCAGTGCAAGGGGGGGGGGGGGGGGGTACCAAATCTTTGAATGGACAGGAAATCCTGTCAGAAGGGAAATTCATTGAAAGACAGAGAATCAGAACAAGAAACCGTAAGTTGCGTAAAGAAACACCGAACATGTGGCAGGGAGAGGGGCGGGTGGTGGGGGGAAGAGGGGTGAGAGACAATGAACTTTAGAACGAAGAGCAAAACCGTAGGGGTGGAGGAGAAGCATCCAACCCATAGAAAAAGAGAAACGCTGTGGGGAGAAAACGGGGTGGGGAGGGAGGAGGACATGAATCACTGGGGGTAGGGGGGAGGAATGCAAGAGACGCCGAACCTTACAGAAAGAGAACATGAAACACCTGGGTTGGGGGGGGGGGGGGAGGGGGGGAGACACCAAACCTTATAGAAAGGAAACATATAATTGTGTTGGGTGTAAATAAGTATACCAACTTGATTGATAGGACGCAAAACCCTGGAAGGGGGTTGGAAGAAACTGAACCTCATAGCAAGGGGGACACTGAGCCTTTTGGAGGAGAGAAAGACGCTAGGCCTAATGGAAGGGCATCAAAGCATGTACGGGGAAAAAAGACACTAACCGTTACAGACGGACATGAAAGTGGGGGGGGGGGGGGGGGGGATACGGGGGGGAGCGAGGGGGAAAGGCAGCGACGAAGAAAAATGCCAACTCTTTTAGAAAATAAAAGAAAAAAAGGGGGCAAACGACACTGAAATGACAAGAAATGATACACCAAACCTTAAAATAGGACCCTTTCATTGACAAAAAGAACTCGAACCCTGTGTGCGTGCATTGGGTTGTCATTGGGTTGGGGGGGGGGGGGGGGGGGGGGGGGGGGGGGGGGAGGAAGGGGGGGGGGGATGGTGATGTGAAGAAAAACACGGTGTCTTATAGAAAGAGAACAAGGTACCCCTGTTTTGGCGGAAGAGAAACTGAACCTTATAGAAAGACTGCTTTTTGCAAGACTACACAAAACTATATGGGAGAGAGGAAATGGCACCGAACCTTACAGAAAGAGGACACAAAACCCTCTGGAGGGTAGGGGTATGTAAAGTGAAGGCGACGTTGAACCTTATAGAAAGAGGATACAAAACCCTGTTTGGGGACAAAGAGACGCCAAACTTTACACACAACTTTGGTGGACGAGGGGGTGAGGAGGGGAGGGGGGAACTTTACACAAACAAGACACGAAAACCTACGACAGGCAAAAGAGACACTGAACCTTGTATAAAGGGGACATGAAACAGCATGTAGAGAAAAGAGACACCAGTTCTACAATAGGGACAGGAAACCCTGGAACCTGGAGGGGGGGGGGGGGGGGGGGTGGGGGGGGCGGTGTGTGACACAGAACTTCATATAAAGAGAACGCAAAACCAAAAGAGGACACAAATCCATATGATGGGAGAACAGGCACCGAACAGTATAGAAAAAGTAGTGCAGCAGATAACACAATTCTTTGGGGGGGGGGGGGGGGGGGGTGGGGTGGGGGGAGGGAGAAGGGGGGAGAACACAAAGAGGACACTAAACTCTGGGGGAAGGGGGATGGAGACGCTGAACCTTACTGAAATAAGACAGGAAATTCTGTGGGGAGAGAGAAAGAGCACAGAACAAAGTGTAAAAAAAAAAAAAAAAAAAAAAAAACACCCGAGGATCAAGGGGAGGGGCGGAGGAGTTGGGGCTGGGTGTACATTTTAAGAACTATCTTTGTTGAAAGAAAACCCAAAAGAGCGTGGAGAGGGGATATCAGACACGAACTTGTGGAACTTCGAAACTCGGTGGCTGCGAAAGAGACGACGAATCTTAAAGAGAACATGAAACCAGAGGCAGGGCAGGGAAGGGGGGGGGGGGGGGGGATGTGGCTTATAGATAGAGGTCATGAGACACTAGAGGTTGGGTGGGAAAAGAGACAGTGAACGTTAAAGAGGATTGGAAATCTAGGAAGGGGGGGGGGGCTATACGCCGATCCTTACAGAAAAAAAAAGAAGCCGGAGTAGGGGCGCAAGAGTGGAGCGACACCAAACCTTATGAAAAAGACAAGCAACCCTGTAGAGGTGAAGAGGAAAATGTACCGTTCTTCACAGATGTAAGAAACGAAACCAGGTCGCAGGGAATAAGAGAAACCGAAGCTTGTACAAAGAGGACATAAAATCCTGTAGAAGGGGGGGTAGAGTGGAGGAAGAGACACCGAACCTTGTAGAAAAGAACACGAAACCCTGATTGGGCGAAAGAGACAAACCGAAACCTAGCAGAGGACACGAAACCATGCATCAGGGAAAAGATACACCAAACCTTTAAAGTGGAAGGTGGAACCACCCTGGGGAAAAAAAGACCTCGATTCTTACAGAAAGATGACATGAAACCAAGGGAGGGTGGGGGGACGGGTGGAGGAATAGACACTGAACCTAATAGGAAGAGGACACGAAACCCTGTAGCTCGGGGAGGGAGGAGACATGGAATACTGTAGAAAGAGGACAAGAAATCTTGTGGGGAAAAGAGAAACAGAACCCTGTAGAAATAGGACACGAAACCCGGGGTGGGGGGGAGGAGGTAGAAAAGAAACCGTACCTTACAGAAAGTGGACACGGAACGCTGAGGTAAAAAGACGCCGAACCTTTTAGAGAGAGGGCATGAAACTCGCAAGGGGGGGAGGGGGGGGTGGAGGGAGGAGGGTGCGGGGAACGGGCTCATCAGGTCTGAAAAAGCACTAAACCCAGGGGTGGGGGTAGGGACTGAACAAAAACACTTAAAAAGGCTGGAAAACCCATTGGTGGGAAGAGAGCCACTGAACCTTATAGACAGAGGACACGAAGCCCTGTGGAGGGGTGGGGGAGGGCAGACACAAAGCTTCATAGAAAGTGGACATTTAAACTGTGGGATAAAAAGACATGCAGCCTTGTAAAAACATACGAGTGACTGATGTTCACCCCGAGTGACGGAAAATGAATGATCTGCATCAGCAGGCGGCTCTTCATCCGGCTCCACCCAGGTAGGAAGCTGCTTGTTTAAATGCGAGTGGGGGCTGTAAAGCGCTTACAGATCGATTTCTAGTTGATGACAAGTGCTATACAATGACAATGATAATAAAAGAATCTGAAATAACACACCGATACTTTATTTTTTTTTACTTTATTCAAGAACAATGCAAGCCCACGACAGCCCACCCTACTGTGAAACAACAGGCACACTATACTGGAACAAATAAGGGAAAATGAAGAGAATGAGAAGAGGAGTAAATAGAAAACTACTAAGCTTAATTTACCCAGACGCTATGTATCAAACTCGGATCAAACTAAAAAAAAAAAAGCAAGCAAATGTCCATAGGCAATGAAACACACGACAATGCATGGTGTGTAAGGCTTTGAAGAAAAAAAAAAAGTGTAGTAGGGGGGGGGGGGGGGGGGGGGGCACTAAAAAAAAACACTAAAAAAAAAAAAAAGACCATCTTACAACAACAAAAAAAAGAAAGAAAAGAAAAGGGGGGGGGGGGGGGGTGGATACAAAAAAAAAGACCAGACACAAATTGTAAAGACGGTAAAAAAAAAAAAAAAAAAGAAAAAAAAACTTAGCTTCATTCCCGAGTTCCGTTGTTCTGGTCTCCGTGGCCGTTGATACAGGAGTTCTTTGGTCCTGTTGATATAAACCATATTTTGTGTTTTAACGTCTCATCTTCACACTTGAGCAATTTTTCAACTGTGTAAGGCAAGGTGATGTAAAAAAGAAAAAAAAATGAGCACACTTAAAGCGTGAAGTAAACGTACATCTGATATAGCAAACGAACCATTAGATTTCTTACTAATGTTTCTTCACACGTATTAAAACATCAGACAACAACGTGCAAAAAAAATCCCTATCCAGGCAAGTGTTTCATTCTGTATCGATCTGAAGATGACACATTGTGGAGTATTTTGCTGTGCATGTTTTTATTCCGTTTGTGACATCTGAGGTACACATTTGTCAAACATTCACTCTGTTTTGCCGAGCTTGGACCTAGAGTCTGTTTCAGAATAACAGAAGTCTGTCTTCACCTGTCCAAGTGGAGCAGTATGCGAGTGCGCCCGTTGGTTCAAGCGCTCGGAAGTGGATTCGCGTCATCGACCATCCTTGGCGAACACCACAGAAAGGTAGTGTAGACTGCCGCTGCAGGCACTGCAACACGGCGAGACATTGTGTCAGTGTATGGGGGTGGCTGGCATGAGCAGCGTGGGAATAGCCCCGAGAGAAGTTGGGAAGATGAGACATCAAAAAGTGGAAAATGAAACATAAAAAACACAAAGACACAGGAAGATGAGAAAGAGAGGAACATGTGAAAAACAAACATAGTGAGGAATTACGGTGGTGTATCAAATACAAACGGCGGCGTATCGGAAATATAACTTTACATTATGAATGGGGCTTGAAAACGTAAAGAGTCAAAATGGAGTGCGGGAAAAAAAAAAACAACTGAACAGCAAGTTGAGTATACAGAATTGTTTCAATCCGAGGTAGACCAACGTCGCACGAGACTGGAAATTGCCGACGATCTCCGAATTCGGATGTGCAGGAGAGATCAACCGATGCATTTCATTGCTTCTCATGGACTCGGAATGATGCGACTGCATTGCTAGTCACTTGGGAACGTACAGCTAAATCGCTGATGTTGAATATTGCTGAAGGACGAATCAGTTTTGAGGCACACTGCAAATGAAACGCCTTTTTCACAGTACTTTTTCGAGAGAGTGATTTCACACGAAGGTAAGATACACCCTTGTTCAATCTATGCAACGGGAAAGGAAAGCGGAGGGAGGGAGGGAGGGGAGGTGCAGAGAGAGAGAGAGAGAGAGAGAGACAGACAGACAGACAGACAGACAGAGACAGAGAGAGAGTGGTGAACTCCAACGAATCGAGATGGTGAAAAAAAAAATGTATATACTGCTCAAATCAAATCCAAAATGATATACATATATTAAAATGAAAAATCTGCTTTCAACAAACGCATTTACTAACGCTTTTTTCAGTGGCGCACTCTACGATTTGAATTCTAAGAACATGTCTTTTGCCATCAAAATCAGATATGACTGTTTCTGGTATCTACGACATTCAACAAACTCCCCTTCATCCGTTTAGTTTGTGCACATACCCTCACCACTTGTTTGAAAACCGTAAAATGCACTGGCAAATTATAATAACATGAAGACAAATGCACACTGCTGCCCATGGAGTGGAACTGATTGCATTTAGAAAAAAAAAAATGAGTATCATACAGACAGAGAAAACAGTGTCACTTTTGACCTGTTAAGGCAAGGAAAGCCAGCTCTTTTTTAATTACCTTCATAGCATTTTAAGTATCTTTGCTACATAAAACCATAACAAGAATTCTCTCAAATGACGTACTTTGTTCAAAGTAACCAGTCCCATCTCGCCTTCCTATTTGCCCCACACAAACTCTAAGAATTCTAGGAGTCTGTAAAATCATCTAAGCGCTACAATTCTCAAGATTCCAGGAACTACGTCAGCAAATCGTGCGCGCAGGGTGGGGGGGGGGGGGGGGGGAGGTATTGCTGGGGGGGGGGGGGGGGTGGGGGGGGGTCGTTGTTGACTCCTGAATGCGCACCATGTATAAGTTGCTTTGTGCA
>JADBJO010009603.1:22500-30000 GCA_016801955.1 Conus betulinus | reverse complement strand
GTGCAGATGTCGTATATCATCAGAGGCCATAGGAGCTTTGGTATCAGCATGAACTGCAGACACCAGACCTTGTATTTGCCAGGAGCCCACACTGGTCAATGGTCTCCAAGCCTTCTTCCGACATCTGTTTGGTTTCTTTTGCTCTTCGTGTGTCTTTCAGCGTATCATCATACCATCTTCCAAGGCTCTTGACTGGCTCTTCTGTTACTGTTGGAATGGTCTGGTTGGCAACACTGAAGACCACAGATTCGGCCACTTTTCCTTTCCTCAGTGAGAGACTCCGTGATTTCTTTGGCTTGAACTTCATTCTGGATGAGGCAACTATGTCGTCCAGCCTCTCCAGCACGTGTGACGTGTCTCGTCTTCTCTGGATGAAATCACTGTAGTGTCATCCATGAAGGCCTTGAGGGGGCATCTTGTATCCATCGCCAAGGTCTGTTTGTCTTGCGTTGCTTGTTGCTGCTTTCAAGATGACTTCCATTGCCAACACGAACAGTATTGGGGAAATGGCACAGCCCATTGCAATGCCCACTTCCAAGTTGATCCAATCTGTTGTGTACTCCTTGGTAGAGAACCGCATTGAGAAGCCATTGAAGTACTTCTTGAGCATGTCGCGGATGTTCTTTGGCACATGGTACATCTTAAGAGCCAACTGTATCATCTCATGGGGTACAGATCCATATGCGTTTGCCAGGTCGAGCCACACTACGTCCAGGTCTCTCTTTTCTGTTTTTGCTCTTTGGATTGCGTCCCAGATCATTGTGGCGTGTGTTCTACACAGCCAGCCACGCCTGGAATGCCACCTTTCTGAACTGACACATCCAAGTACTTGTTTTCCATGAGGTACTTGGTCAGCCTTGCTGCCATGACAGAGAAGAAGATTTTCCCTTCGACGTTCAGTAGTGATATTGGCCTGAACTGGCTGATGTCACTGAGTTTTGCTCTTTGGGGATGTACACACCATCTGCCGTCATCCACTGGCCGCTGATCTTCTGATTTCTCCAAGCTGATCGCAGCAGCCTGTGGAGCCACTCCAGCACCTTGGGACATTTCTTGTACAGCTGGTAAGGTATTCGTTTGCCCTGGTGATGATTTGGCTCTGGCTTTGTCGACCACCTTCTTGATTTCCGCCAACGTTGGAGGCTTGTCATTGAACTGTTCCTCAGGGTTGGTCGGCCACACCAGACCTTGAATGTCGAGTGGTGCTTTGCTCTGTGAGTCAGAGTATGTTTTTCTCAGATGCTGCTCAAGAACTCCTTTGTCCACACTTAGGGTCCCAGATTTCGGCTGCTCGAACAGAGTTCTGGCAAAACTGGAAGGGGTCTCTCTGAAGAAACGCTCTTGCGTCTTCTTCTTTTTTTTGCTTTTCCTCTTCTCCTCGCAGATTCCGCTTTGCTGAGGGCGCTGTGTTTTGCTTTCAGGTCTTCCCAGAGTTTTTCCAAGCCTTGTTTTTCAGCTGGCAGAGCAGTCTTCATTTGCTTCTTGAGGTTTTTCTTTTGGACCCTGATCTTGTCCATCTCTTCTTGGCGTCTGGATTTCTTTGGAGGTGGTGTTTTTTCTTTGGGTAGTTTGCTCCATAGGCGTCTCTACATGTGGCATACACAATGTCCCCATATGTGGCTAGTTTGTGTTCCAGGGTGCTTTTCCCTATCAGTGCATCGAGTCTTTGGACGATTTTTGCATCCAGTTTCTCCCAATCTTCAGTCTCGTTTGCTCTGACAGGCAAGTCGCATTTGTAAGAAACGCCATTGGTATCTAAACAATATTTATTATGTGAAAAGCAATAAGAACCAAATAACTAAAACGATTAATTAAACAAGTACATGAAAACTTGTCTGGGAAAAAAAAACATTTCTGTTAATTTCGTATTAGCAACGCAGGTTTTCATTTCTCTTTTCATTTTTTTTTTTCAATTTATGACGACTGCTACTTCATTATGATATACTAGTCTGTCATAATTCAGACCACACACACCTTCTAATGGATATAATATATCAATCATACTATAGTCTAAAATGTGTATGCATGTACAAAGTGTTATTCATAACTGTAATTTAAAATGTGTATGCATGTACAAAGTGTTAATTATGTCAAAAGCTTGCATTTATCCTAAAAGAAATTACTCCCCTTCCCCCAGTACTATGCATTTCGTGGTCAGTTCTTAATATACTTAATGTAGAGACGTATACTGACACCAAGGTACTTATTTAGAGAATATTTATGCATATCACTATTCTTTTAAATTTAAGGGATTCAAGGCCCTTAGAAAAGGTTCTTGGATTGTTTTTTTGAAGAAATTTCTCAAGTAGTATATGTACCTCAAAAACACCATCTTTTATTAAACATCTATTTCACGTAAAGCTAACATCAAAGTAAAAAAATTCAAATATTGCACATACGTAGTTTATCCATCATCTACACGTTTTTTCAACGATAAACTAATCTAATAAAGCAACAGCTCAATGAATATTTTATATAATACACTTTTAAAAAATGCAGGTATTAGATGCCTTCGAAAAACTCTCCCGTCAGATTTGACGATAATCTATACGCATAAGGATGGCCTAAAGAAAAGCACCAGCATTTAAACACTAAACATATTTCATATAACGGATTTACGCTGGAAAGTAAACACTGAACGTGGGAAACATTTCTTACTGTAAAAATTTGGATTGCTCGCTACAGTGCAAATGTTGGTAGGTACTCTTAGGACGATTAGATACGTGTCGCGAGAAATATCAGTAACACGAGAAACAGATTAGATAAGTGTCGCGAGGAATATCAGTAACACGAGAAACAGACGGGCGAATGAAACACGAAGGGAATTAAAACACTGGGGATGTATCTTAGTGCCGGGTCTATTATTACTTGTGAAACATGAAATGTTTTCAGACAAGCTCTCTCGTTTCCACCTGATGTCAGTGGATAGCTGAACCATCAGACTTGATGTTCAAGTTTTTAAATCTTTGAAACCAACAAAATGACGTCGGTTATACGTTACATTACAGACGGGAAGAATTTTGAGCAACGGCATCATTGCACTCAACATCGAACTGTCAGTAACACTACACTACAACACCGCTTGCAATGCTGCAGTAGACATGATGATTCCAAAACTGCTCTTGGTGTACTTTTCAACAAAAAAAAAAAAATGCATATTTTTTCCATCGACAATGTGTACTAAAATCCAAATTGCTGTGGAGGAAAGGGGTGGGGGGGCATTTGTTTCAGTTTAACTGCCCCCTCACCCGGCAGAAATTTCTCCCTGAATGAAATAACAACCGGATATCGCACTGGCGATGATAAACATAATTATGTTTTTTCTAAAACAAATTGTTTTCAAACACCGTTTATCAGGTTCCTTCGGCACAGACTCGTGCTTTCTTGCCAGTTTTCTGCGCCACCCACACACACACATCCCGGCTTCATGGCATATTGACGAAGAAGCAGATCGTCTAGTCTAACAGTTGTACATGGAAATTACAGTTGTCGCCCTTTGGTCGAAGCTTCCTCCCGTTCCCCCCTCCCCCACCTTCCACTGCTACGGTTGTATCTGCAAATGCAATTAATCACTGACAAACTTTATCTCCAGAATTTCTTTTTTCAACAACATACTTTTTTTTTTCCTAATTCGTCGTATTTGTTGTATTTTCATCAAACGTGTACAAAATACAGAGAAATCGTCTGGATACAGAGATATGTTGTCATTTTCAGTTCTAACTAAAATTGAATGCTAAAAACCAGATCAATAACTCACAGTCACTGGAATCAAACCATTTTTTTAAATACCTGAGTTCACATGACTTCTTGTTCACTTACGTAGCATGCAATACAATAACAATGGTGGGACATATGTGATACTGCTTATGAAAACCATGGACATGAAAATCATGGATACGGGTCTAATGTCACGTTTTGTTTGAAGAGATAACTGAAACACACACACACACACACACACACACACACACACACACACACACACACACACACACGCACGCAGAGAGAGAGAGAGCGGATGAGAGAGGAGGAGAGAGAGAGAGAGAGGAGAGAGAGAGAGAGAGAGAGAGAGAGAGAGGAGAGAGAGAGAGACTTCGATGGAAGGCAAATAAGATACAACAAAATTGTATAAGAAAAAAGATTGAGCGTGCATGAAATCTGAACGAGATGGGTGGACGATCGGCAGCAATGAGAGAAGAAGTGGAGAGGCAGCCCTGCTTTTCATTCCCTGGTGTTCCCAGCTGACTGCCAAGTTTTAAGCATGAAAAACTTGCCACAGAAAAATGTCTCTTTATGTCCATGTACAACGACTGTCCCGGCTCAAGATCCTGATGATATCAGTTAGCTGTAATTCGATGAATTACGTCAACCGATTAAAGAAAAAAAAATCGCGAAGAATATGGAAAGCAGACTAAGAAAAAAAAAAAAATAATAACTGAAGCCGCTGTGCACACCACCCAAACCCCAAAGTAAGGGGAGACAAAAAGCAGTCGTCAGGCCAATGTTGAAATTCATGTTTACTTATAATTATATGGCAAGATCACTTGGCTCACGTACTCAGCATGGCTTAATTTTGTATGTCCTAAAATTCCAATCGTCCAACTTCTATAGCATGAATTAATTTACATGACTATACATACTTATGCTATTTTTTTCGCCCTCACCTCTGTGTGTGTGTGTGTGTGTGTGTGTGTGTGTGTGTGTGTGTGTGTGTGTGTGTGTGTGTGTGCATGCCGACAGAACTTTCTGTCCTTTGCGTGGTGACAACCCTGAAACGGCTCCTGCTGGTCGGCTGGACGACAGCAAAATGCCAGTGACTGAATCAGCATCACAGACAGCTGATCTGCGGTTCATTTCTCAAGGTATTCCAAGGTTTCTGAGCTGACGGAGAAAACAGATGCAGTCACGTTTTGGTTGCCCACAGCTTTAGAGAGGAAATGTTGCTGGTGCCAGGTGCGCAAGTATACTGTACACCTTTCAGAGTCAATAACATAACGCCAGGCGTGCATCGGGTATTCTGCGCTTCACGGCCAAAGTAGTATAGTGCCAGGCCAGCACCGGGTATTCTACACTTTACGGCGAAGTAGGCGGTATCCTACACTTTACGGCGAAAGTAACATAGTGTCAGGCGTGCACCGTGTATCCTATACGCTACGGCGAAAGTAACAATGTCAGGCGTGCATCGTGAATCCTATACGCTACGGCGAAAGTAACATAATGTCTGGCGTGCTTCGGGTCTTCAATGTCTTACAGAGAAAGTAACAATGCCAAGCGTGCACCGGGTATCCTACACCTTACGGAGAAAGTGACAGTGCCTGAGGCGGACTGGGTATCCTACACCTTACAGCAAAAGTAACGTGGTGCCACGTACGCACAGATATCCTATATCTCACGATTAAGTAACATGCTGCAAGGAGTGCACGGATATCGTTCAATTCACGGCAAAAGTACCATGGATACCAGTACACAGTTTATATCAAAAGAAACATGGTGCTAGGTGTGCATGGACAGCCGACATGTCACGCAGAAAGTAACATGGTGCCAGGTGCGCACGGACAGCCTTCAGCTCACGGAGAAAGTAACATGGTGCCAAACGTGAACGGTTATCCAACACCGAAAAATAATACTGTGCCAGATATAGATGGATATCTTACACTGATAATAACATGGTGCCAGATATGAACGCACATCCTACACCCAAAATAAAAAGAAAATGCCAGTTATGAACGGATATCCTACACCGAAAGTAACATGGTGCGAGACGTGAATGAATATCCTACACCTAAGAGATGTACGCACCGAGCTATTGAGAGACAGAGAGAGAATGCAAATGCGAATGACTTATGAGAGAGAGAGAGAGAGAGAGAGAGAGAGAGAGAGAGAGAGAGAGAGAGAGAGAGAGAGAGAGAGAGAGTGTCTGTCTGTGTGCGCGCGCGTGCGCGCTTAATGACTACATTCTGATGACATTGTGAAAAAAATTACCTAAATGGGTTGTCTACAAAGTATGTATGAAGTACATAAAACAGAAACACACACACACACACACACACACACACACACACACACACACACACACACACACACGGATAAAAACTTACCCACTGCTTCCACAGAAGCCAGCCAACACCAAGCCATGTTCACACTGGCCCTGGTATGACAGGCTTGGAGGTATAGAACAGCAGAACTACCCATGGATGCAAGTTTCATACAGTTACCTCGTGGGTGAATGCTGTTTAACGTCCAACATCAATGTCGCCACAATAACAAAAATTCTGCAAAGACCACTGACAATAAAACGTGTTCGTTTTTAGTGTGGAGGTGGTGGTGGTGATGATTCTTCTCCTCCATGTTGTTCCCACCCGAGGCGTCCACATCCGTGTATGCGCAGTCAGCAGACTGGCATGGACGTCGTCGCTCATGCGGTGGTTGGCAAAGCCCTGTTTGAAATGCACTGCCTTGTTGATGCACAGGGACGAGGATGTGTGAGTGTGCGTGTGTGTGTGTGTGTGTGTGTGTGTGTGTGTGTGTGTGTGTGTGTGTGTGTGTGGTGTGTGTGAGTGTATGTGTGTGTGTGTGTGTGTGTGTGTGTGTGTGTGTGTGTGAGGTGTGTGTGTGTGTGTGTGTGTGTGTGTGTGTGTGTGTGTGTGTGTGTGTGTGTGTTCTATGCAGATAATGCATCGTTTACACACACGCTTGCTTGCTTGCTTCACCGTCATATTTTCAACATATACGCAGCTGGGCAGAACACAACTGACTGACAAAAGAAAATATAAGGGGTAGCCGCACTATCTTCTGCCCTCGCACCCCACCCCCCCCCGATACTTGGAGGCAAAAAATATGAAAAAAAAGAAGAAACTGATTCATGGTAAAAGAGAGTCCCTCCCTCCCCATCCCTCTTTAAAAGGAACTTGGACACTCCCCCCCCCCTCCCCCTCCTCCCCGACTTTATATGAAAATCAGAAGAAGTCCTTGGACATCCCCCCCCCCCCCCCCCCCCCCCCTCCCCCCCCCCCCCCCCCCGAAACCCCCCCCCCCCCCCACCCCCCCCCCCCCCCCCCCCCCCCCCCCCCCCCCCCCCCCCCCCCCCCCCCCCCCCCCCCCCCCCCCCCCCCCCCCCCCCCCCCCCCCCCCCCCCCCCCCCCCCCCCCCCCCCCCCCCCCCCCCCCCCCCCCCCCCCCCCCCCCCCCCCCCCCCCCCCCCCCCCCCCACCCCCCCCCCCCCCCCCCCCCCCCCCCCTCCCCCCCGAACCCCCCCAACCCCCCCCCCCCACCCGAAAATTTTCCCACTTATATGAAGATGAGTCCTTGTTCATCCCACCCCCCCCCCCCCCCCCCCCCCCCTTTTTTCATGAAAATTTACCCCCACCCCCCCCCCCCCCCCCCCCCCCCCACCCCCCTCCCCCTGGCTTTTCATGAAAAATTTAGAAGATGAATCCCTCTCACCCCCCCCCGCCCACCCCCACCCCTCCCCCTTTCCAAGGCTTTTCATGAAAATTTGGGGAAA
>JADBJO010009603.1:0-17500 GCA_016801955.1 Conus betulinus | reverse complement strand
GTGTCCAGCAAAGCATCTCGGATGCCTGGGGGAAAAACAGATGACAACTGTACATCATTACATAATCAGAGACAAATCTACATACCAATGCTGCATCATTCCGTTAAATTGAAAACTGACATTTTGGTGGGGGATAAAGGGAAGAAGAAAAGATCCTGAAAGCAGGGATCTGATGAGGGGAGTTTCACTGCTGGTAGAATCCCCGAAGTGAAGTTGTGCTTACATCAGCACCGGTTATGGACAAAAGAGAGAGAGAGAGAGAGAGAGAGAGAGAGAGAGAGAGAGAGAGAGAGAGATGTTAATGAAATCAAAACGAAGATTCGGTGTCCAGGGTAGCAGTACCTTCCCTGGTGACTACGAATCTTCAAAACACACTATCAAGCATGTGTAACACCAAAATACGTACATTTATCACAGAAGCTGTCTCCACAACAGGCAACGATGGCAGCATCCTTCATCAAGTTATTGCAGAGGACACATTTCAACGCCAAAGGTATCCGAGGCTTTTCTGGCTCAATCTTTTCGGGCTGAGGAAGAAACGGCGGGCGTTCCTTTTTACCTTCTTTATATGCTTGTCTGCAACAAAAGAACCGCCAACCAATAAGTCCTGCTATGTTCCTGTTGAACCAGCACAAGTGAGATCATAAACATCCATAGTGCAGTCTTTCTTTATTACTCTATTTTCCATTTATATAACATGTACTTCTGAAAGTATCAACAACAACAACAACCACACACACACACACACACACACACACACACACACACACACACACGGTGCATGCCACAGCCAAAACATGGATTCATTTTGAAACTAACAAACATCTTATGAATCAAACTGTTCTGAGATAAACCAATAACAAAACAGAGCTGATTGTATGCATTCAACACTTACTCCTACTTTACATTGATCTGTGACATGTCTGTCATTCTCAAGGAGCTTATTTTGTTTTAGAGAGAGAGAGAGAGAGAGAGAGAGAGAGAGAGAGAGAGAGAGAGAGAGAGAGAGAGAGAGAGAAGGGGACTATTTTTATTTCACGTTGAAAAAGAGTAAGCACAAAAACTGGATGTTCTTTTTCACATTTTGTTCTGAATGAATAGAAAAAAAAAAGAGTAGAAAAGAAATAGTATGACGGTATCAGCCTATATAGCTAAGCTGAAGATATTATGTAGGAGAGATGGAAGTCTGATTATGTTAGCCAGGACAGGTGGAGTCTGAAGATCTTAGCCATAGGCGCTAACGTTTGAAGATGCTGTCCAGGAGGGTTACAAGTTATTTAGACCAGAGAGGACTGTTGTCTGGATACAGTCATCTGCAGGGTCTATACCTTAAGACTGTCATAAGGACCACAGAGTATAATGTACTTAGCACATTGCACAAAATGAAAGACTGAAACGTGCCATTTTCAGAAAAAGACTGATTTACGTTAAAGTGATCATCTGATTTAAAACCTAAAGTGACAGCAACTTAAGTGAGAGTGGGTGTAAAGTCTGACAGAGAATAGTATTGATGTTTTGTTATGTAAAATCAATATACATTTCTGCGAAGGGCAACTCATCTGCTATTGTTCATATTATCTGAAATGGTCATCTTCTGTTTAACTGATCATCTTTCTGTGTGAGGCAAAACATTTCCACCCCTTCAAGACAATTTAACTATGCCTGTGTTAGTCCTGCAGTTTGACAATGGAAAAGTCATCACTGAATACAATCACTTGCATACACTCTGTTCCAGCAACACTGCTTTTCAAGGAGAGCCTGCTCTTTTCCGTTGGTGTATCTAACTTACCCCACCCCATGCATGCTCATACCCTTCCAGATCAGGCTTTAGATCTCTAAGACACCTGTCACAAATCTCAGATACTCTGCCCTTCCGTGTCACTGACAAGGTGGGCATAACATGGAGACCAATATTAACTCAGACTGTTCCGTATCTTTTGATCTCCCTTGCATCCTTGAATGGCTCCTCAGGCATTGTAGGCTCAAAGATTGTCCCCTACACTTTATACTGTTTGCATAATGTTTTTTGTTTTTCAGCAACTTTTTTTCCTCTCCATGCTTTCGTTTTGTTTTCATTTTACTGCCCTTCGCTGGCTGCTTTGGGGGTGCTGTTGGATTTTTTTTTTAACCCTTGGTGGTGAGAACACTACAGAATTATGGACTGTGGTGTGTCTCTATTTGACGCCAAGAGCACAGACATGTCAGTCGTGTCTCTCTCATGAGTCTGATCCAGCTGACGAAAAGCTTTGAAGCAGGTAATACCAATAAATCTGTTTTCGAAGAGGATTCGGTTGGTTCTCTCATACAGTTAGTGAGGGGGTTTCCTAGTTATAACGTATATCCTTACTTTTATGTTTCCAGTTTCTTCACTCCCCCCCCCCCCCCCCCCATTTTTTTTTTTATTTAATCTTTGTCAGTCATTATCATAATGACGGAAGAATTGTTAACCTGCACTTGTTTTCCCTTACTGTTTAATTGTTAGGGACCACTATTATCGAAACAGCTAAAAGCCACTACCCAGACATTTTGCTCACAAAGCAATGCTAGGCACAGCAAAATGTCCGCTCTCGGTCAAGAGCGCTCCTGGCGTCAGAGGATCAGCCACGAATGTGAGGTGGCTGGTGGGAATGCCAGAGGGCTTCTTGATGTAGGGCCTGAAGGTGATTTGACCTCTAGGGAAATTTCTGCAATGATGCCCTGAACAGCCATTCTGCACGGGTCGGGGGTGATGCGTACCCATGTAACTCAAAAATAACCCAGACTAAGATTAAACTTTCTTTAGTACCTGTTTTATGGACAATTTTCCTCCAATCGCTGCCCCTTTGTTGTAAACCTCTGTAGTGAAAAGTTTTTATGAAATATCGATAGATCTTGCGTCGACAGGGTATTCAAATGTTAAGTGTTTTCAATACGTCATCCAAGTATTCAAAGTTCTTGTTTGTAAAACGAGCACTAGTTCTTTTGTAAAATGATGTTTACTGCCCTTCCAGCCACAACGGCCATACATAGCAGGATTTGCGTCCAGTTCAGATATTCGACAACGAAGACAAACAAACTGGTCAGGATAATAACATGATAATTGACCGTAAACAAGTAGGGTACTTTTGCTCCCATAAGAAAACCTAACACAGAGTAACTTTTATTCCAGACTGGCACAGCCTTTTAAACTTGAATAAAGTCACACAAATGCAAAGACGAACAATCTAATAGTGGGGGAAAAACAAGCGCAGGCCAACAACTCAACTGTCTTCATAGTAATGACTTGGCAAACCACCACGGTAATGGACTGTGGTGTGTCTGTATTTGACGCCAGGAGCACACAGACACAACCAGCCGTGTCTCCCCGATGAGTTCCGATCCAGCGGACGAAAGGCCTCGGAGCAGGCAGTACAAATAGATCTGCCTTCAAAATGGATTATGATGGTTCCCTTATGCAGCTAGTGAAGAGATTTCATATCTATAATATATTTTCTTAATTTTATGTTCGCAGTTTTTCCATCTTCAACCTCTCCCACCTCCCCCCACCCTCCCCCTCAAGTCCAAATCTTTGCCAGGTCATTACTATGAAGACAGTTGAGTTGTTGGCCTGCGCTTGTTTTCCCCCCACTATTAGATTGTTCGTCTTTGTATTTGTGTGATTTTATTCAAGTTTAAAATGCTGTGCCAGTCTGGAATAAAAGTTACTCTGTATTAGGTTTTCGTACGGGAGCAAAAGTTACCCCACTTGTTTACTGTTTATTGTTTACTGTGCCATGCCTCACTTCTTTCTCAATTTCGTTTCGATTAAATCGAGGTTACTTGCAATCGTTTCTGTCCGTCTTTGTGTTTGTCTTTTGATCTCCCTTGCATCCTTGGGTGGATCCTCAAGCGTAGGCTCAAAGATTGTCCCCTACATTTTATACCGTTTGCATAACGTCTTTAGTTTTTCAGCAGCAACTTTTTTTCCTGCCCACACTTTCGTTTGGTTTCGTTTACAACCCTTCGCTGGCTGCTTTGGGGGTGCTGTTGGATTCTTTTTTGAACCCTTGGTGGTGAGAACACGGTATTATGGACTGTGGTGTGTCTCTATTTGACGCCAGGAGCACAAATACTACGACTTGCGTTTCCTTGATGAGTTCCGATCTAGCGGACGAAAGGCCTCGGAGCAGGCAATACAAATAGATTTGTTCCTGAATGGGGATTACGATGGTTCCCTAATGCAACTAGCGAAAAGTTTTCATATCCGTAATATATATTTTTTTAATTTCATGTTCACAGTATCTCCATCTTCAATCCCCCTCTCCACCATCCAAGTCTTTGCTAAGTCGTTACTATGAAGACATTGAGTTGATGGCCTGCGCTCGTTTCTATCTTATTTTTACATTGTGTTTGTCTGACTTTATTCAAGATTAAAGTGCTGTGCCCGTCTTGAATAAAAGTTACTCTGTGTTAGATTTTCTGATGGGAGCAAAAGTTATCCTACTTGTTTACTGTTTTTAATAATTGACCGTTTCTACTTACCGCTAGGCAAAAGTTCCCTTTATTTTTTTTTTTTTTTTTACTTAACAGTTTTAACACAATATTTAAAAGAATGAAGGAAAAAATCTGCACGCATAATTTTCTTTCAGATTGCTTACAGCATACTGGGGGAGGTTACTTACCTGCAGGACTCGGCAACTCTTTTTCGACCGTGTCTCGGCCGCTGTCACTTTTTGCATTTGTGACGCCCGCTCCGTTCTCTGTAAAACACAGTGCGACATCTTCATGTCAGTTCCCGACCAGTGGGGTAAATCACTAATCAATGAACAAAAGTGAATTTTTGTTTTTTGACTGTAAATTCTTTAATAAATTTAGGTGTGTGTGTGTGTGTTCGTTGAATGTGAATGATAATAGGCATTTTGCTCTTTTCGTTTGTCGTGAATTGCACATAACGCCTCAAGTCCGCCACACATGTGGCAGAGGCAATTCCTTTACCGAGAGCCCACTCGTTACCACTACCTCCCATTATAGCTCTCTCCTACTTTGCACGCACACACACACACACACACACACACATGCACGCCGCACACATGCATGCACGCACACACGTAAGTACTCACACACAAACGCAAGTATAGACCTACAAAAAGGGGATGGGTAGGGACTGTATGGTGGGATTGAGAGTTAATGGTGGGGGAGGATGGTGGGGGAAGTGCGAGATAAGACAGTTCAGGCTCCAGTTGAATGTGATGTGAATGTATACAGCAGTACCATTTGTATGTTAAAATCATGAAATGTATTTTGTCCATCACCTTATTGAAAGCAAAAGATGCATTTGAAAAGGATGGGAAAGGGGTATGTCGGGTATCTTTAGTCGAACCAGTGTGAGCTTGAGCTCATTTCCGTTTGTTTTTTGAGGTCTTGACTGACCACTCTATGTTCTTGTTTCACGTGATACTCTTTGCTAACATTTCTTAAAGGTTTAGATCTGGTGGGCTTTTGTATAGGGATTAAGCATACAAGATTTTCAAGCAGAGTGAGAATTCAAGTAAAGTGCCAGTGAGAAATAACCAGTTTCAGGATAAAAATGCTGTGCTTCGGGCTGTCATTTAGTGGGCCCTTTTTTTTTTTTAATGCTGAGGAGCTTGACAGAGGGAGAGAGAGAGAGAGAGAGGAGAGGAGGATTGAGAGAGGCTCGGGGGATGGAGAGAGAGAGAGAGGAGAGAGAGAGAGCGAGAGGAGAGAGAGAGGAGAATTTCCCTTAGAACTCAGAAAACCTTATTGGATCAAGGATTGAAATTTTCGGCTGAGCCTATTCTTCCAGTATGTCCTTGAAAGAGAGAGAGAGAGAGAGAGAGGAGACAAAGAGAGAGAGAGAGAGAGAGAGAGGAGAGAGAGAGAGAGAGGACAGACAGACAGACAGACGACAGACATACTCACTACAGCATCCTGGTTAAAAGAAATGGTGAGAATTCTATATATACTATAGGAAAATGTTATTTTCCTACAGCCCATAAATTTGTAGAACCACTTAGTCCCAATCTTTCACCCAAATCACACAAAGAACAAAAAAATAAGTACCAAAAAAATGGAGGAATCAACAACCCTGTAGGGATCGTTGCGAGCCTAAAAACGGAGTTTTGAGAAATTAACATTTTCACACTTCCTCTTGTGAGCAAAACCCGTATCACACTTTTAAAAATATAAGCCTGTATCACACATGAATTTAATTAAATAACGTGTAACAGAAAAAAAAAAGTTCCTCATAAAAATACACTTTGAGGAGAGTACGAGCACTGATATGGATATGTTAAAGGCTTCTGTGCCTTTTTTCCCCATTCCAACCAGTCCTGTGAAAGACTTGAACACATACATATAACAGACAGAAACAGGGCAAAGGAGAAATTGTCAAACTGGCCTATTTACTTGTAGAGTTACCAGTTGAAAATTAAAAGTCCTGTCCCTGGTATATTTGGAAGTTCTGAATCATATGGCCCTTTTGACTAAAAACATGCCAGCGGCAAAGTGAGACGACTGCAGGCGGAAATATGCACAAATCTGATAAAGATTCAACGCCCATCTCGCGCCGAAATTGACGAGATAAGTAATTTGTTCGTTCTTCATTTCGTTGTCCTGACTGTCGTTTGTCTTGCCCGAAGAAGACCTATGAGGTCGAAATTGTTCATGTTTGGCAGATGTATTTCTTGAACGTTTTTAAGATTTAAAAACATACCATTGACGCTGAGGTTGACAGCAAAAATAAAAAAAGTTTTAGAAGATGATGCCAGAAAATACACCATGTTCTCGAGACTGTTATTGAATACTGTTAGAGAGAAAATGAGATGTCAGATTATGTGAAACCACCATAATTCCACCTTTTCTCTTATCAAGCAAAGGCTTTCCATAACTAAACACACACCATCCATCATCTTGTTCAGAACCGAGAGTTCTGACAAAAAACTACTTTAGAAGCGACAAACACAATTCTGCTTCGATAAAACACCTCATCACACTGCTCTCACTTTATAGAAACGGAACGAGCAACATTGCTCACACCAGTTTTTTCACATTACTAAACATGTTACCAAAGAGACGAATAGACCAGCTGTCAACACGTACTGCTTTTGCAGCTGCCAACTTCAAAGCCTCCCTGAAACACACACACACACACACACACACACACAACACACACACACAAATCGAACACACACACACACACACACACACACACACACACACACGAGTAGATATCAGTCCCAAACCAAAAGAAAATAGCATTTTCCATATTGAAATATTTGAACAGCACTGCCAATAACTCGCGGGGGGTCATTAAAAATCCCTAGGACAACAAAGCACAATGAAGAATTTCACTTCAAAACTCTTCTGGTACCGTTTTACCACTTCTTAGACTGTTCATGTTGTGCTTCAACCGCCGAACAAAAGTTATCACAACCACTGAATGAAAAAAAAAGTATCTGAAATGAAACTACCTCACACAAAATGATAGACAAGTCGCATTTTAAATCTACTCCTCTGTTATTTTAAAAGTTTCATTATGTTAGAAATCAACAACAACGAAACACGTAAAACTGTAAATCAAAATACACGAAACCCCTTTTCCCTTTTCCCCCCAACACCTTAACCCCACCACCTTCCTCCTACTCCACCCTAACCTTACCCCAAACCCCCACCCCCTCCCTCATTACAACTCCCACTCCCCCCTCTTCTTCCCGCCCCCCCATTACTCTCACCTCTAACAACATTTACCCCATCCCCACCCCCTACTCTACCCCCTCCACTTCTGGGTATTAAACACTTACCCCCCCCCCCTCCACCCCCAACCTTTACCCCCCTCCTACTCCACTTCCTCCCTACCCTCACTACTTCACTTCCCCCTCACCCCCCTCCCCTTCTTATTCAACCCCCTACCACTCCCACCTCCCCCACTTGCATCCCCTTCCCTACCCCACCTCTCCCTCTCCTCTCCTCTTTTTACTCTTCTCTCTCTCCCATTAACCCTTTTACTCTCACCTTTCTACCCTTTCCTTCTCCACCCCTACCTTCCTCCCCCTCCCTTTAACGCCTCTACCCCCACTCCCTTACCCCACCCTACCTTTTACCTTCCCCAACCCTTCTCCCTACCCACCTACCTCCTACTACCCTAACTTCCTCCCCACACCCTCTAACTCCCCTTCTTACCCCTACCCTTCCCTTCTCTCACCTTAAACCCTTCCACCCTTATACACCCCTGACCCTTTCTTCTTACCCCTCACTTCCTTTTCCTTTCCTCTTACCTCCTATCTCTTGTACTTTACAACCCAGACTCCTCTACTTAACCTACTCTCACCCTTCAACACTTCCCCTCCCTCACTAAACTCCTTACTACCCTCTCCCTTTCCCACTATACCTACCTTACCCCATCTCACCTTCCTCTCCCCCACTCCCTTCCCCCTTTTACTCCTTCCCCCCATCCCTCGCACCCCTTCCTTTCCCACTTGCGACCCTATTTTAACTAACCACTTGGAACATACCCTTCTCCGCCTCTCCCCTCCACCCCACTTCCTACTTACTCTACGCCACGCCTTCAACTAAACTGTTACCACACTTCCACACTCCAACTCTTACTTACTCTCCCACTTTTAACCCCCCCTTTAACACACAACAACTTACACCTACCCTCACCCACACATTTACACCCTACAAATAACGCCTTTACCCTCCTCCTCCATCTTTTACTCATACTCTTAACCGCAACTACTCTTAAAACAAACTCTCCTTCTTACCTTGTTACTTTACCACCTCTTTACTCTTGGCCCTCCCTCTGCCGACCCATCTCTATACCCCTACCCTCCCCTCCTCTACTCCCACATACATCCCCCCTTTACCCCCCCCCCTCCACACCTCTTACCTTCCTACTCTACCCTACTTACTCCCCTTCTTACTACACCACTTCCACGCTCACTCTACTCCCCTCACCTCCTCCTCCCTCTCCTAAATTTTTTAACCAACCCTCTTACCCCCTACTCCCCCACATCCTGGGCAACCCACTTTCCCCTCCCCCACATACCCCTCCCTCTCCCCCCCCTTTAACCTTCACCTCTTCTCCCACCTACTACCGCGCACTCTTTAACCTACACCCCACAACCCCCTACTATACCTTCAAGGTTCTCTCCCTCTACACCAACTCTATACCCCCTTTTACCCCCTCCCCCCCCCCACTACCCACCCCACACCCACCCCCCCCCTCCCCCTGCTCTTCCTCTACCTTACCCCCCCTTTTACTACTTACCCCTAACTCCCTCTCACACCCACTTACCTTTACTTTTTTTACCTTCACACCCACTTACCCACATCACTCCTCTTCCCCTTTTTTCTTACCCACTCCTACTTTTACCCGCTCTTTTTACTCTTAAACTCTTTTTAACCCCAACTTATACACTTGGAATACCACTACTCCTTCACCCCTCCCCCAACTACTGCACCTCCTCCCCCTTCTTTACTCTCTATACTCCCCCTTTACCACTACTACACCTCCTTCCTCCATCTTGGAAAATTTTGTCCGTTTTCATCTTGCCATGCAGTTTTTCTCCAATTTCATAACCTCAACTCGGGATCTTTTCACCGACAAGTGGTTCTGACAAATACAAGTTTGCGATGTCCCTCTCAACTGTAAAGTGAAAAAAGACAGAAAGAACGAAAAACAAAAAAAAAAAAAAAAACGATGATTGCTGTTACTCTTCTAATCAATCTGTACAGAAAAATGTTCTGTACATTGGTGTCTACAGACCTGCTTAACCTAGAATTGCTCCTTATACTTTTCAACAAAACGCAATGTATTTCTGCTAAAGATGTGTCCACGTCTCCACCTTTTTTTGTTTTTGTTTTGTTTTTGTTTTGTTTTTTTTGGTGGTTAGGAGAGAATTGGAAGGAGGGAGGGGTTCATCTTCCTTTTTTTTTTTTTTTTTGTAAAAGCGGGAGAAGGCAGGAGAATGTATTTTGTTTTTGTCTGCTTTTATGCAATAGAGGGGAGAGTGATGCATGATCTCTATAGCAGCTAGTAGTTATTTTTTTTTAAAGGTCCACCAACACAAATTACTTTCAAACCCGATTCATCAGCACCCTTTGGCACACACTCATGCGCTTTTACCATTTTGTTTTTGTATGGTTGCTTTTTAATATGTATATTTTCAAGTCTGAACTTAAAACGTATCTGTTCAAACGCCAGTTGCAGGATACCACCTGAAGTATTACTAAATTACTACATGTCACTTGCACACTTTGCTCGTGTACAAATGAGCTGTTCACCGGTCATATAGTGTGTTTCTGTATGCAACATTATGTTCCAGAGTGTGTGTGTGTGTGTGTGTGTGTGTGTGTGTGTGTGTTGTTTGTGTGTGTGTGTGTGTGTGCGCGCGCGCGCGCGTGCGCGTGTGTGCATGTGTGTGCGCGCGCGCGAGTGTGCTGTGTGCGTGCATGTGCATGTGTGTGTGTGTGTGTGTGTGTGTGTGTGTGTTTATGACTCGTGAACGCAGGTGTGTGTGTGTGTGTGTGTGTGTGTGTGTGCGCGCGCGCGCGCGCGCTTATATTTTTTATACGTTGAATTGTTAAAACTTGTAAAGCGCCCTGTAGCCTACGTTGTTAGGATAGGCGATACAGAAATTGTCCTCATTATTATCATTATTATATTTCAGGGCCTGTGGTCACCACTACCGTTGTTACATATTCCTGAGAAGAAGCTCTTGAGCGGTAATTGCACTTGTGAATTCAACCCAGACACCATCATGCTAAATCCAAAACTACAATCATCGCTCAAGAACTTCGTCTCTGGAATTTTCTTTCTTTTTATTTTATTTTCTTAATAAACGGTTCGTCGTACACGTCGTATCCTCACAAAATACATGTGAAAAATTCTTTGAAATTGTATGGGTAAACAGCTCAATTACTTACAACTTAAAATGTGAGTGCTACATTTAATGCGAACGATTCAGACCGGAAAAAAAAAATTTCAGAAGGTGAGCGCCCAGACTGACAGTTTACCAGTCGCATGAGTTCCAGGTATTGGGTCATTTTCTTGATGAAACAATGTGCTTATTTGTGACTGAAACACGCAATACTAACATATGATTTCTACATGCCAAAGTGCGGTTATGCATGCATTGTCATCATGTTTACCTGTACATTCATATGTACCTCCTCATGCAAATGTGAGGCAACTCGGCAACAGTGTGGTTTTCTTTCTGTTAATACTTGATATACATACACATAATATACAGTCAGCATTGCCATTTTCACCATCCTATCCACCACCACCCCTCCACCATCATCTTAAACAACTCCACCGCCCGTTTTTATACTATAACTTAACATTTTGGGAGGTCATTTTTACCCAAGTACACACAAAAAAACTGCTATGCCTTTCCTGCTCAGTTCTAAATATACATGATGCACAGGCATATAGTAACACCATGATAACTTATTTGGAGAAAAAGATTTATGCATGGATTCATTATCATCTTTTATTTCAAAATATTCAAATGCCCTTAGAAAATGTTCTTGGATCGTTTTGAAGAAATTTCTCAAGCAGCATAGTACCATCTTTGATCAAAACATTCTAATCCATATCCAACATTCCACACCTCTGGTTTACACACCATCTAGATGGTTCTCAGATGTTAAGCTAAATAACAAAACAAACAAGCAAACAAAAAGTTTTTAAAGGGCTGGTAACATATCTTTGTAAAAACCCCACCCACCAGCTTTATCGATGATTTAACATGCTTCCTACCGGCGGAGTAGAAGAACAGCAATTTCATACGAACTATAGCTGGTGAAAGCGAGCAACGTAGAAATGGAAACAATATGAATTACTGAACGCTCAAGTTGACACAGTCTCTTACCATGAGTTCTGCCTGCTGTTTGCAGGCCGTGGTTTCGGAGGCAGTCGCCGTATGCTGACCACGGTGTTTTTGGGAACGAGGTCCCAGTCGTTCTCGTATACTACATAAAAGACAGGGGGAGGGGGGGTGGGTGGAGAATATTAATCAGTCGAAAAGTGGATATGGGTGAATATGACAATTAAGGGTACCGTTGCTTGTGGAATGAAACATTTTCAACCAAGCTGTCCACGTGATGCCTTCAAAGGTCTACAGAAGAACATGTTGAATAAGTCTCTCTCTCTCTCTCTTCAAAACTCTAATGCAAAAGGTTGTGTAAGATTTAATGAAGCGATTCGGACACCAACAAATTTCTTTTATTCATGAATGAATTATAATGGTCAGCTAAACCGTCAGACAAAATGTAAAAACAACAACAGATTCAGGGTTGTTTTCAATGTTTGAAACCAACGAAATTACATTACTGACACGAAGAATTTTGAGCAACAGTAATGTTGCACTCAAATCAAACTGTCAGTAACGCCAGTACAAAGCCACTGGCAATGCTGCTGTAGAGACCCGTTTACACCAAAACTCTGCTAGTGGTGCACTTTAACAAAAACGAGCATTTTTCCCCACAGAGAGGGCGTGCTAAATTCCAAACTTCTGTAAAGGCGGGAGTGTGTGCGTGTGCGTGTGTGTGTTTTTTTTTTTTAGTTTCATCGTCTTCCCCGTGCAGAATCCTCTCCTGAGTAAATAACTACCGGGATCTTGCATAGAATATGGTCAAAATATCTGGTTGTTTTTTCGAACACAGATTATTTTCAAATCCCATTGGTCAGACTGCTTCGGCACAAAACTCATGCAGTCTCGCCAGTTTATCCAGGCTTCATGGCATGCTGTCCGAAGGAGCAGAGACAGTCTAACGCAATTTCGTGCATTGAAGTCACACTTGTTGCTGTTTGGTCGAAGCTTCCTCCCCCCCCCCCCCCCATCCGCCCCACGGCTCCACCCACTCCCCCCCCCCCCCCCTCCCCCCCCCCGATCTCCACCTTTCACTGCTATGTTTATATTTGCAAATGTAATTACCGCTGCAAAACTTTGTCTCTAGAATCTTTTCAACAGACTTTTTTCTAGTTCGTCGTATTCGTTGTATTTTCACCAAACGTGTACAAAATACAGATAAATCATCTAGATAAAAACAAGATCTGTTGTCATTTTCAGTTCTAACAGAAACTGAGTACTAAAAACCAGATCAATAACTCAAAGAAACTAGAATCAAACCATTTTCGCCCTAAGTTCACATGACTTCTTTTTCCACGTACGTAGCACGCAATACAATAACAATGACGTGACATTTGTGATACTGCTTTCGAAAACCATGGACATGAAAATCATGGATACGGGTCCAATTTCAAGTTTTGTATGAAGAGACACCACACACACACACACACACACACACACACACACACACACGCTCGCGCGCGCGCATGCATGCGCGCGCGCGCACACAGAGAGAGAGAGAGAGAGAGAGAGAGACAGACAGACAGACAGAGACAGAGAGACAAACAGAGAAAAGGAGAGGGTGGGTGGATCACACGTGTAAATCTCTGAAATGCCCGCTTTTAAAGTAATCAAACTCCAAGGCTGAACATGAAAGTCAGGAGATTCCAATCACCAAGAGGGGCAACTTACGCGAAATCTTTAAGCACGAGGACTGAGTTCACGCAGTTCAAAGGAACCGACACACACGTCAGAAACACACAGTCAACACTGGGAGCTGGAACAGCTCGGATGGTAGAGCGCCGGACTCTGTAATCTTGGTGATCCTGGGGTTGCGGGTTCGAATCTCCGCTGGGCCGTTTCGGCAAAAGGGGGGGGGATGGGGGGACCACTGAGGCAAATCTCCCTAATGAAACTTTCGGTCTGTATGCGATTACCTCCCTTTGTGAAAGGAGGCGGGCAAAGCTTTCTCAATGTGATAGGGCCTACTACTGAAGCCTTTCTTGTGGTTTTCGGGTTTTTTTTGGGGGTTTTTTGTTTGTTTGTTTTTTAAAATTCTTTACTTTTTAATTGTTTACTTTTCTGTACATTTCTATCTCTTTCATTCTTCCTGTGTCTCTATTTCTGCTTTTTTTTTTTTTTTTTTTTTTTTTGTCTTTTTTTTTTACTTTCACTGTGTGTGTGTGTGTGTGTGTGTGTGTGTGCGCGCGCGCGTGTGTGTGTGTATGTGTGTTTTAAGAGAGTAGTTACATAGCGCTTATCCCCAGCCAGAGACCAAGCTCTAAGCGCTTTACAATCCGTATTCTCGTTTATGCGATTGGCTGCGTCATCCATACCAACGGCCAAACTGGCCTTCTCTTCCGAAAGTTGGTGATGGGATTTTACGTGTGTGTGCAAGACGTTGTGCGTGCTTCACACACGGAACCTCGGTTTATAGTCTCATTCGAAGGACCGTATGGGAAATGGAGTCAGAACCAATGTTAACTCCGTGGGAAAAATCCTCCTGTAACCGAAATTCGAACCCGCAACCCCAGGATCACGAGTCCGGCGCTCTACCAGCTGAGCTATTCTGGCCCCCTGAATAGGAATTGATACAGCACATTATATGATGCACACATCCCGTTTTCACAAATGGATGGATGGGATAAATACAGCCATACATACCTTTTCCAGTCTCAGCATTGCTAATTTCTAGCTCGCAGGCTCCATGGTGCAGCCGTTTCTGCGCGCGTATTTCTTTCTCTAGGTCACCAACAGATACATGTTGGTCGTCAAACCTGACATCGTGATATTCCAGACTGCTCTTGAACTTGTAGTGAACCAGCGGCATGATAGCACACTGAAAGAAAATCCATTGATTAGTGTTCTGGTGTTCTGACAACAAATCATGAATATTTGTTAACATTATCAATTTCATGGAATTATGACGACTTAACAATTCTTGCATGCTCCTACAGTTCTAATTACAATAAATTACCAAATCATTATAATTCCTACGCACTTGTACAGAGAATCTGGTTGTTCCGAGTCTAATGTTCCACATCCAAACTCCATTGATTACTCTTGACACAGATGTAAACCTCAGACCAATACAAACAAATGAACTTGCGCAACACACAAGCAGCAGTCGACTACGCAATACTGCCACTGACCAGCTGGTCGTCCCGTCATCTGTGACAATCGACTGACTGTAGAGTTTAAGTACGTTACCTCTCTACCTATATCTGCCCCCCCCCCCCCCCCCCCCCCCCACACACACACACACACAT
Source organism: Conus betulinus (assembly GCA_016801955.1). Lineage (NCBI taxonomy): Eukaryota > Metazoa > Mollusca > Gastropoda > Neogastropoda > Conidae > Conus > Conus betulinus. Next base: position 2,397 of record JADBJO010009603.1, on the reverse strand, counting down.
ACACACACAAAGGTTCCTGCAAAAAAAAATCAAATCTATAAATCCAGATCCAGATAACAAACGGCACGGTACTGACCTGAACCCAGCCTCTTGCCATATTTCTGCACTTTGATAAGTTTAGGTCAGAGTTCTCGCCCGTTTTTTGTTTCGACTCATAACGGATATAAAGAAAGATGTATGAAAAAACGATCTCGCAGTCACTGTCACTGCTTGCACACAGTGCTGCCAGTGACGAGGTTGTCGCTGCGCACCACGGGGATGTCTGAAGCCCTTTCTCGTGAATTATTCCAGAATCCCAATCCCATTCGGTTGCGTGACGAAGAGTGACGATGTTCCTCCATGTCTACTGGTTCATGATGATGTGTTTGCCTGCTCTGTTTCCATGTCAGTGCAGTAGTTTTTTTTCTTTTTGATTTTTTTTAGGTTTCAGCTCAGTGCACTGTTATTTCTACATTTCCACAAAACCGATATGATAATACAGCTCTTTAGATATGGGTCTTACATTAATCATGTTTGTGAATTTCTCTCAAAATTTCAGGCAGTTATTCCGTAGGATATACATTGTTTCTCACAATGCCCAGAGTGATTAGGTGCCAGGTGAACATTTCCTGTGAGTAAGCGATTACCTAACCCTAAGTATGATGGATTTACGTGAGTTAGGTACTGTGTCACACACAATTACTGAGTACTCTTCAGGATTGGATGACGCCGGTAGATATTGGATGCAAGTCCACCTTGCCCTCCTAAAGGCCTTTAATACAGTCCACTACAAGGATGTTCAGTGCTTTCTCACATGCAGTTTGTAAGTACTGGATGTGACTTTTAAAGTCCTGGTGTCTTCCTAGGGATGAGGAGTACAGGAAGGACGGGGAGGGGGGGGGGGGGGCACTTAAGCCCCTGGGCAGGTTCAAGGAACAGCGCCCCCTACGAAGGTTGTGGGGCCTCTGCTGTGCAGTAGTCACAAACTGTCCACAACACCTCTTTTTGCCCGTGTTCAGGTCAACCTTTCTTTCAACTGGTAAACTATCATTTAAAAAAAAAAAACCCAGCACACACATCATATTGTAATACCGTCTTTTGCTATACTGGTGAAAAATCTTCTGTTGCACCATGTGATGTTCAAGTATTTTTTTTTTTTTTTTTTTTCAAAACATACATCAAACCACTGTCACCGGCAGGCCGCCCAGTTTCCTCTACACTGAACGCCAACTCCTCACATTCAGTCTGCTCGCGGAGGCATACACAAGAGAATGGCCCAGCAGCAAGGCTTGTATTTTACAGACAATTCTAAGCCTTTCTAACTGTCGGTTCTTTCAAAATAATAATAAACAGTTACAGTTGAGCTGAAAACTTCAAATTCAGATTTTGGATTGTACATGGATATTTTTCTTGTTCATATGTTTGTAATTGGATGTTGACTGCATTTTCCCTTCTTTTTTCTGCGTACGCAGGCTGATACTCGTGCGGACACTCCCTGTATAGACAGGCAAGGATTAAACCCATCTACCCAACAAAGGAAGTGGAGTTTTGTGTGTATGACCGCTTTTTTTTTTATCCCGCCATTAAGGCAGCCATACTCCAACTCGGGGAAGGTGCATGCTATGTGTAACGTGTCATCCATACCAACGGCCAAACTGGCCTTCTCTTCCGAACATTGGTGATGGGATTTTATGTGTGTGCAAGATGCTATGCGTGCGTTCACACATGGAACCACGGTTTATAGTCTCATTCGATGGACTGTATGGAAAATGGAGTCGGAACCAATGTTAACTCCGAGGGGAAAAAAACCCTGTACCGAAACGGCCCGGCGGAGATTCGAACCCGCAACCCCAGGACCTCCAAGACTACGAGTCCGGCGCTCCACCACTGAGCTAACAGCGCAGCGAACCTTCCAGGTTGACGGCGGGTCTAGCCTGTGTCGCCGGGGAACGGCTTCTGGAGATGCGGAGCGATCGGCGATGGAGCGCTGCCTGACAACGATTTCAGTGGCCTGGGATCCCACCCTTTGGACGGCAAGACATGGGGGCACCCTCTCGGGGTTGGGCTGACAGATTGCCCTCTCGGCCGTAGTCTTCATGGACTGTAGACGGGACTCGTGCAGCGCTCCAGCGACTGTAGTCCTGCTTCCTCTTTGAGGCGGCCTTACGTGGCACAGGACCATCGCCACCCGAACAGGAAGACGGCCGCCTGGTGGCCCTGAAGACAGGCCTTTCGATGGGGTAAGAAGCGAAGAAAAAACCGATGCCCATCGTCGGCCGACCAATATCAGAAAGTGAACAGTAGGAGTTCAAAAGAAACCAGAGCTCAAAAGAGTGACAGACGACAGCCCCCATACGGAACGAGACACACCGCTGCCAACGACAACTGCCACGAGAAATGCAGACTTTAGTCTGCAAG
>JADBJO010009602.1:52779-81758 GCA_016801955.1 Conus betulinus | reverse complement strand
TTGTATGTCCAACAAACGACCATTCCCAAATCAATGTGGTCAAACCGAAGTATGTCCAACAAATCTACTGTTCCGTATGTCACATAGATCGATATGTTTAACGGATTGACCTGTCAATGAGTGGGGACTGAGTGTCAACAGATTGGTTTATGTCAACAACTAACCACGTTGGCCACAGATTGGTTGTCCAGTCGATCGATGGATCCAAAATATTGATATATCTAACCGGACCGATATACAATAGACTGATAAGTCTAGCAGTTTGATATGTCCAACATACCATTTTATGTTAAGAAAAAAACCTTGATAGGTTCAAACCCACCTATATATCCAATTGACAAAATTCAAAAGATTGAAATGTCCGGCAGATTGGATCTGTATCACTAGAATGATATGTCTAACAGACATGTAGGTATATAAAAAAAACTTATTAAGTCCAAACCACCCGATATGCCAAAACACAAATCTTTACACCATATTGAGACTATCTAGCAAAACTATATGTCAACAGATTTGATACGGTCAAACAGTCAACGTCCATCCAGCCCCAAATGTCAGCAAATCCATTTGTCCAGTCTGTAAGTTTACAAATTCCGAGTGTGTCCCAAGGTGCAATTGTCCATTTTTTTTTCGTCCGTTGTGTTTATGATCCACGTCGATCAAAAAAATCCTCGTGTCGCAACGAACAGAATTTCTATTAAAAGGTGCTTCTGATCGTGAAAATAATCTTTTTACGGCTGTGCGACAGCATTTTTCCGTCAAATACGATTCAGGAAAAATGTCATTAAATTGTGGCGTCTCCCGTGAATCGTGTCGCGGCGACAGTATTCATGTGCAATACTGCAGCGGGTCATGAAAAAAACTATTGCTGTGCGACAGTATTTTTGTGAAATATTGAAAGCGCGACAGGATTTCACGAGAAAATGTCCGAAAATTTTGAAATTCCGGTCGCAGCAGTTTGGGGTGACATATGCGCACGAGTACGCATCCGAATGCATTATTAAAAAAGTGGTGTTTTATCAGAGCGTTTTGCACAGCCTATTCCACTGATTCTTTTCTGGAAAGAAAAATAAATAGAAGGACAAAAAACAAATGTTTTTTAAGTGAGCGAATCTTAAAGTGTGTGTGTGTGGTGTGTGTGTGTGTGTGTGTGTGTGTGTGTGTGTGTGAGTGAGGAGAGAGAGAGAGAGAGGAAGAGAGAGAGAGGAGAGAGAGAGAGAGAATTGACAAAGTCGACAAGTTGACAATGGTTTAATTGTGTATTGGCCTGTGACCGGGACAATACCAAGAAAACAAACAGCGAAAATATTATGTTAATAAATATCGCGCCATCTTTTTGACATAAATGGTCAATCGATCGCACACATAACTGGTATGAAAATATATTTCATCTAGAGGACATGTATCGGACTGTTCCCTTACATATTAAGGCTAGGACAAGAAAGGATTTAGACATTGAAGTTGGATATCAATACTAGACTTAAGAATTCCTGACAAGACTTGCTATATTTTGACAGTAACTTCCTGGACTATGAGAGGAATATTTTATTCTAAGGTTCATTATACTATGTACATAGGGAAATAGGACGTGGATGTGAGTCCGTCACAGTCTTGCGTAACATGAGGACAAACAAGATGTTCGGCAGGGCAAAATCTCGGTGTACAGTGACTTGACTAGTTGAGGCTCCCAAACCTGCAAACGACGTGTAAAGCAGTTTGTTGCTAAATTCTATTGTTATGAAATCAACATATTTTTCACGTTCAAAAAATATTCTTGAAAGAATAATAAAGATCAAAACTATTGCTTTCAGTCATATGTGAGTACCCACTGACTGACAGAAGCAACTAATAAGGCGATCCTTAACAACCCCCCCCTCTGAGAAAAAGTTTCTTTTTTCCCGACTTCACCATACATCCAAGAATAGCCCAAAACCATTGAAACACTAGAACGATGATTTAATGTGATACACATTTCACATACCTAGTTTTCTCTATTCTTCCCCTTCCCCCCTCTCACACTTGCTTCTGTCCCTCTGTCAGTGACTCTACTCCCCCTTCCTCTCTTACACTTCTGTCCCTTGTCATGTTTCTACTCCCCCTTCCCCTCCAACACTTCTGTGACATCTGTTTAATGGCTCTATTCTCCCCCCTTCCCATCCTGCACTACCTCCTGTCTATGTTTCTATTCTCTCACCCTTTCCCATCCCCTCCCACACTTCCGCCACACGTCCCTCATCGCCCCGCCACACCTTACCTTTCTGCTCCCTCTCTTTCACTCTCGCCCTTCTATATTCCCAATCGCATCCCCATGCAACTCGCTCTCTCTTCTCTTTTCTGTCTTGTCGTGTCTGTCGGTCTTTCGGTCTTTGTCTAAAGCCGTCTGTCTGTCTCCCCCCTTTTTTCTCCCCTCCCTCCCTCTCTCCCTCTCTCTCAGTTCTCTCTCAAACCCAGTACAAACCGCTTAAGCATCAGTGCTCTCACGTCTTCCCCAATAAGGAATCGAGATTTGCTGTAGACGTGTCATCTCCTAACGTGGCCTATACAGCACTTGCTGTTCGAAAATCCTGTACAACTGAAGGATCCACCTGCGTCACTCGTTACATCCTGCTGGCTATAATCTGCTTAGCAGCAGTGGGAGATACGGTAAGGCATGGATGAGGAGATATGTTTTGATAAATCGGGTGAGGACGAGAGACGATGGGGCAGGGAAATGTAGAGGGTAAACATGAAGAGGGCTGGTAGAAAGAGTGATACAGGGGTAGACCCAGTAAGAGAGAGAGGAGCGAGCGAGGGTGGGGATGGGGCATACAGTAGGGGCTGGGGGCGGTGGTGTGAAGGGGTATGGGAGGGTGTGTGCAAAGGGTGTGAGTACTGGGATACCACTGCAGGGAGGTAACCAGAGACAGGAACTATTTACAACACTGGAATAAACACCAATGAAAGAAAGTACACACACACACACCACAAGCACCATGACACATACAGAGAGCAAGAGAGGAGAGAGAGAGAGTTTGAAATCGAGTGGCAGTGTGACGTGTGGCCTCTACGGAAGCAGTCATAGTTGTGTTTTTGTTTCTTGTCAGAGGGTATGAATACTTTATGCGTTAAACTTTAACCCATTCACCATCTCTCTTCTAATCGATGGAAAGGATACAATTTCCCTTAGTAATCATCGAAAGAAATTCTTAGTTTTTCCCAGAGACTTGTAAGATAGCGAGAGAGATACGGCTCCGGAATGTCTTCCTTAACTTCCAGCTTGAAAGACACCTAAAAACTGAATAGTTTCTGAATGACAGAATTAAAGTTGGAGTCATAAGTTCAAGACACTGAGACTGTATGACAACAAAGAACCTCGACACAATGTAAGTGTCTTTGCAAGCATCAGCTTTACGTCCGGATACACGGGTGAAATCCACAGCAATTTCAGAGGCGTCTTTCTTTGGGTCTGACTTTTTTCCACGGTACTCTTTATCTCGTTGTTAGAGAGTAGTACTTTCTGTATGACGTGGAGCGTGGTGTCAAACGGGACCTATCGAACTTTTTTTCTTTTTTTGTTTTTTTTTTGTTTTTGAGAGAGAGATGGGGGGGGGGGGGCATTCAGGTTCGGGTCCATTATAGCACCCAGGCGGTGACTTTTTTCTTTCTTTTCTTTTCTTTTCCTTTTCTTTTCTCTCCGTAACGCCGAATGACACCTCTGCTCATTTTTTAGGTGCTCACCTCTGTCCTCTCTCTCCTGCCAAAAAAAAAAACATTCATACATCAAAGCGGAAAAACATACAAAACAATTTCCACTACTGTTTTTTAATTCCCTTGTCCTTTTTTTGCAATAATCTAACAAATTCTTTCTCCATCCCAATCCTGACAGTCCATGCAGCGTCTGTAGTTTTTTCTCATAAATGGACAATTTTGTTGGATGTTAGGTTTTGGGGGCTTGAATACAAAGAATGTCAATGGGGTTGTTCAGTGTTCTAGTGGTGTGGTGACTGAAACTATCACTGGACTAATGTGCTGCTTATATAAAGTCTGAACACATAAATGTCACAATAGAGACTCATCATTTGTTCTGTTCTGACAGTTTTTCCTGGAGAGAGATAGAAAGAAGAGAGAGAGAGGGTGGGGAGGTAAAGGGATCCAGAGAGAGAGAGAGTTGAGAGAGGAGAGCGAATGGAGAGGAGGACGAGAGAGGGAGAGAGAATGGAGAGGAGAGGAGAGAAGAGAGATGCCTGGACTTTGAAGAACAGACAGACAAATAGACAGACAGCCGAACAGACCACAGAGGTGGGCAGCGTAGACTAGTATGCCAACCTGTGTTAAAACCCTGGCTCACACACTTAGCTTTTCTCCGATAAGGGAATATTGCCCCTTTTTTGTCCCTTCTGTTTTTTCCTCCCCTTCTTTTTCTCTCCTCCTTTCCTTCCTTCTTTGTCCAGCACTTTCCTACCATCCGATCGTGTTTCCAATTTACTGATTGTCACATTTGTAATGCAAAAGTTAGGGAAAAAAGAGATTAATGAGATTAAGGTACGACACCCCATCGCATGTCAAACCTGAGCCTTCCAAATCATTCCCATAATCAGCCTTGACGAAAAACAACGAAAACCAATGCAAGGACGACATAGGAAAGGAAGAATAAGACTATGGGTGACCAGAAGATGATCACTCAAATCTCGAAATTGGGGACAATGGCCCCAAAGATGTGACCTGATAGAGGAAAGGAAATCTACAAGGGAGCTTTTGTTTATGGCACAAGAACCGTCTTTCTAAGTAGAAATCGTGTCTCAGTGAATGCTGTGCTTTTGGTTATGTATAAAGAATGCCTGTGCTTCGCTATTTAGGCGCACAAGATTCTGGCTTATGTTTGTGTCAACAGGAAAGGTCGGCTTTTGTCTGTGTAACAAGAATGCCTGGCTTGATTCGTTGAGCGACTTGGCGTCGGTGAGTACGCTGATCGCACGCTCTCTGTTACAAGCCGAATTTGTGAACTCTGAGTCGACATGCAAACGCAGTTGTTTTATTAATTGTATTGCGTTTTCAAAGCTTCGATGTATCGGTACTTTTCGAGTTCCCCTTCCGCTACTGTCTACTACTTAGAAACAATAGAATGGAAAAATTTTTCACGAGTATATCGTACCGTGTTTTGTAAATCTAAGACATTCCCGACTAAGGAGAACCGCCGTTCCGTTCTGAAATACTTCATGGGGCGGGCGAACATTCTGCTGGTCCAAGGTTCCATATCGGCGCCCAGAACTACGTGGCCTTTGGCCGCATTATTCCGGCCACGAAGGAGGCACGCACAAAAAAACTGTACATCCTGCTTGTTACGGGGATTGGATTGAGAGGAGCTCTTCTTCAGGTTTCAAACACTAACCCTTGACAGTTCTCGTGAGTCTGACTTCAGTGGGAGAAACTGGTCAAATCAAAATACTATGGATCATATTTCAATATTCCACTTATCATTTGAGAAGGCTTGAAATTGGGTAACATATGTCTCCTACACAACTTGGGTTTGTGAATGTAAGAGCGGCGATAAAAACGACGAGAGCAAGGGATTGCGGGACCAATATAGTCATGATTCTCGTGCTCTCTACACTGAGGGTCGGGACGTTGTGTTGTTTCCATTGAGCGCGTCCCTCCTCCCCATTCCTCTCGATAATATTCTATAAAATCAACAATGCTCTGCAAAGCTTTTTCACAAAAACAAAACAGGCAGAGAAAACTGTTGTGCTGTTTCCCGATGTCTCAAACATACACCATAGCGTCTCAATGCACATGTGAGATTGTTGTAAACAATGCGGCAACCGGGACACAAACGAGGTGATGCAAGTGTGTGATCTTACGTGACGATAACAAGGGTCGGGGATATACCCACCGGCACGTTGCCCAGACCAAGAAAACCAATGTGATCGATCTGCCGTGACATGACAGTAAGGTAACAGAACCCGCCTAAGTCTGTGGGCAGGGAACCGACAGAAGCGCCCCCCCCGCACGTCAGGCAACACTGGTCACGGTACCCGGTTGTGACGGGCGTGTGCTGTTTCCTCGTGCGGCCTACAGGTCGAGCACGGCGTGCGCCGGCGGCAATACGGCGCCTGTCCGGACAGGCAACACCAGTCAAACAGAAACAGGGATCGGGGAAGCAGCCGGACGACGAGCCGTAGGAGTCCGACGACCCGGCGGATCCTGTTAGGATGACACCGCCTCCGTACGGTACCAGCGGCGCCAGTGGCAGTAGCGACTGTCGTCACAATCACTTGGATTTGACGGTAAACCGAACCCGGATAATGATTACGGATTGCCGATTTTGGACTGTGATTTTTTGCATAGCTATTTAGAGTAACTGAAATACTAAAGGTGAACAAAAACAAAAAAAAAAAAAAACGCACCAATCTGTTTCAATGGAAACACTGCGCATAGTGTCTCTAAATGTCATGAGTTCTAAACACAATGTGCTGAAAAGTAAATCTTTGTTCTCGTACTCTTACTTTAGAAAACATCACTTGATATACATATGGAATCCAGGAGGCTCATTACCGATGCAGATGTGAAGCATGGGAAAGCAGCAGTGGGGCCGCGAACTTGTTCTTATAAGCAGGCACTAATAGGATTAAGGGGTAAGTTAGTTTGGTGTCTAAAAATTTAAGGGTGAGGTAAAGCGCAATACTGGGTGTACAAAACGGTATCTTGGCTTGTCTCTGTTGTGAATGAGGTATACATTTGTCAATAGCAAATGTGTATGCACCCCACAAATACCAAAGAAAAAATAGGATACTTTCAAAATCTAATTGAAATACTTCATTCCTGTTGATGAGTGATCTATTGATTTTTGGCTGATTTCAATTGTTCACTCAGCAGTGACCTGGACATAGTATCAGGAAATCCACACAACAAATCTGATTAACTGATGCCTTTAAACTGACAATAGATAACGTTAGAATTAACTGATGATGCATGGGCATGACTGTATCATCCAAATGAAAAAAAAGAGGCAACTGGATGCGGTCAAATCCATAATACCCCCCCAGTGCACGTCGGCTAGACTATTGCTTTGTCTCCTGAGAAACGTTTTGAGTTTTTGTACTTCTTGTGAACACTTTTACAGTTCCTAACTCCGACCATAAAGCTGTCGTCTTCTGGATCTTAATGAGAATATTTTTGTACGAGGTCCGGGTATTGGAGGTTGCTAATAGTCATCTATTAAAAACATCTATTTTTGTGCAAAAAAATGAACGAGACTTAAGACTCATTTTTTTTCAGAAAACGGGGACATGAACAACGAAGAGAAGGGGAGTTGTGTAAAGTGGAAATACGGAATTTTGGTATTGAATTTGGACAAAAAATATCATGTCAGAAAGAGAAACGAATCATTGAAATACTTGGAACTCCACTTGAAAGATTTAGAAAAAGCAACTTGTAGACAATCCCGAAATGAAATCATTCTTGAGGATTATATGAAAACCGAAAACAAAAAACTAGAAATAATGCAAATTCTATAAACTAAAGGCGCTCAGGTTCGAGCAAGAAGCAGATGGACTCGAGGAAGGAGAGAAGAATTCTAAATACTTTGCAGCCTGGAAAAGGCGCGAAGTAAAAATAAGATTATTACAAAACTTTGTGCAAAGAATCGGGGGAAATCTCACAGATCAAAAAGAAATTCTACATGAAAAAATCCTGTTTTTTATAAAAAAAAATTGTATGGTCAGAGTGACTGAAGTGGATGATGTAAAAACGCACAGCTGATACATTCATGGAAAAATGAAACCACTGAAACGTTAAATGAAAATGAAGCCATAGTATGCGAAGGCATGGTTACACTTATTGAAACAACTTCTGCTCTTAAAAATTGAAAAATGGTTCGGGGCTCCAGGAAGCGACGGTCTGACAGTAGAATTTTTGTAAATTCTTTTGGGGTAGGATTGTAGTACTGTGACTAGCTCCTTCATTTGAATCATTCTGATAAAGGAAAGCTCTCATTTACTCAAAGACAAGACATTATAACTCTGATACATAAGGGGAAGATTTAGAAAGAGATAAACTTAGTAACTGTAGACCAATAACCTTGACAATACAGACTACAATATCTGGGCAAAGGTTCTGGCAGAAAGATTAAGCAAAATAATACATAAAATTGATAAATGAGGATCAAGTAGTATACATAAAAGGAAGAAACATAGCAACCGTTTACGAACCATTTGATGATGTGATTAATATCTGAATAAAACTGGTAAAGCTTTGGTACTTACTGGCCTTGACTACTCAAAAGCATTTGACTCCATTTCAAAACGTTTTTTTGTGCAATGTATTTAAAATGTTTGGTTTTGGAACAGTTTTCCAGAATGGATACAGGTTTTGACCAACAGGAGCCCAAAGCAGGTGTCAACCATGGTGGATGGCGTATGTGAACCATTTGATGTCGAATGTGGTATAGGGCAAGGGCTGTCCATTGTTCACCTTTATCCTTTGTAATTAGCAGTAGAACTACTGGCTATTAAAGTAAGAAACAGTAAAATAACTGGCGTTAGGGTGCCAAATAATGATACGAACGAAGCCAGGTGATAAAAATAAAACAACTGGCAGACGACACAACTTCATTTTGAATACAAAAACAAAACATGTTTGCTATCACTTGATATTCTAAAACATTTGAAAGTTTTTCAGGACTAAAACTAAACATGAACAAAAACTATGCTTTAAGAATGGGCTGACAAACTTTATGAACAGATCGTCCATTGACATTGGTCGATGGAATAAAATTCGGGAAATTATTTTCAAAATGCACACCGCAAAAAAAAAACATCGAGAGAATTGGAAAGGTGGAATTTAAATATATACAAAACCGAATACAGGACTGGAGCAGAAGAGATCTCAGCATCAAGGTAAATTGTAGTGATAAGACTTTTATAGCGAGGCCAGCTTGTTTTCGTTATGCAAGCTATCTAGTATTCCTGAAAAATGTTTTGATATAAAATCAACACAGATCTAGCTTGCATAAGTGAAACGACCTGCCAGGCGGAAAATCTCAATAAATCTTAATACATGTCAGCGAACCGCCAGAGAAACGTGGACAAACGAGTCACAAGACACCACGCAACACCGTTTCGACCGCTCAGGTCTTCCTCAGGTGAACAAAGACAGGACAAATACCGAAAATGCACTTAGCTTTGATCGCTTCAGATTGCTTCTGAGTTCAGCGCCAGGAAGGCGGTTGATCAAGGCGTTATTTGTGTCCGTCTTTGTTTCACTTGAGGAGACACTAAGATGGTCGACACGGTTTTGTGTTGTACCCTCCATACCACTCGTCTGGTCGACAAAAAATCCAACGTTTGGCCACGTTCTCCCAAACACAACCTGGGCGGTCCCACTGACATTTATTTAAGATCCCCACTATTAAAACCTTTATCAACACAGTTTAACAAAATATACCAACCCTCATTTGGCAAAAGAAAAACACCGCCTCCGAAAAAGCATTTGAAAAAGTAAACAGACAAATAAATGGAGTCTGGATATAAATATGGTGGTGTACACATGCAAATATAAAAGAACTTTTCAAACGCTCATTTATTTAGCAATGGGCGGGAAATTATTGCGCCTCCAAGAAGAAAAAGTGTCTAAAAATCCCAGGTGCACTTGAATACATATTAAAGCATAATGGCATATTTCAAATTAATAGTAGGAACTATCGAAAAATATCTAATGGAGGAGTGTGGAGTCCTCTCCAGTTGATGGTGACAGTTCACATCCTCTTAGGCAGGTTCATCCATTTGGACTGCTGTGTGGGGTCATAGCAGGCAGACCAGGGGACAAGGATACAAAGCCCACGAAAGGGACCCAGGATAATTCTTCCTGGGTTGATTAGTGAAACCTGACACAATATCTCAGAGTAGGAGAGATGAGGTTCTCCTATCGGTGCATACACCTTGTGGTTATACTTGGTTCACTGGTGGAGATCAGTCTGACAGTCCTTTGGGGAGGTAGTGAAGTAAGGAGACGTGGTTTCCCGGCCTCTTTGTGTGCTAAGCTCACAACATCTGATCTGTGATGATCCTGCCTTGATGAGCTCGGCTGTCCAGAGAACATTAACAGCATCCGAATCACTATGCACAGGTAAGATCATATAGAAAAGGGAAGGGGGGGGGGGGGGGGGGGGGGGGGGGGGGGGGGGGGGGAGGGGGGGGGTAGCGGATGTTAGTAATCGGGGCGGGGGGGGGGGGGGGGGGGGGGGGGGGGGGGGGAGGGGGGGGGGGGGGGGGGGGGTGTCAAGGATTGGGTCAATCATCCTTCCAACCACGTGCTGGGTGAGACAATTTGTAGTAGATTCAAGAAGACCAATCTCTACCGATGCCTGGCGGCCATGTTTAGCCCTTTTATCAAATAACTAAAGTCAAGGTTCCCACACCTGGTGAAATACATGTACTATTCCTGTGACCATGAATGGGGGGAACAAAAGGCAGAGATGCTCAACTTTTACGTTTGCAGCACTCTTGGCAAGTTGCATCAACGCACCGTCGTTTGCCCGTTCCAATGCCCACACATGGCTGAGAACCCAAGCAAACTACTATTGTGTGGTCCATCTGTTTCAGAGAAGGTGTAACTTCGAAAACTTTCAGCAGCTGTGAGGTGTTTCAATTACACCTGGCATGAGAGAGAGAGGAGAGGCGAGAGCGAGAATGAGAGAGAGAGAATGAGAGAGAGAGAGTAGAAGAGACAGGCCAGACAGCCAGACAAGACAGAGCCAGAGAGAGCATGAGCGAGAGAGGCAGCGAGAGAGACAGGACACACACACACAACACACACACACACCCACCCAACTACACACACAGAGAACTCTGAGCTCTGAAAAAGTTACTGCAAGGCCACCGGCCTGTATGCAAGGAGGTACCTGTATCTGTAAAGACACAAAAAGAGAAAACTCACAGACCAACCTAAAAAGAATCTACAAACACAAAATATATCCATTTCCTAACTGCATAGGATAAACCAACTGGGAATTGCTTTCAGTCTATTTTCCTATGCTTTTCCCTCATTTTTTTCCCTTTAATACAGAAAAAAAAATTACACAGTTGAAATGGATTTCGCATTTCTGCTTCTTCTCATCATTTTTAAAGCATAATAAATAAACATTGCAACAGAAACGTGTAATAAACTGCTTTGCGCTCTGCAGATATAGTGACAAATGTGTAATTCCTCCGTCTAAATTTCCAAAAACTTCATCAGATACTTTTCTCTAATTTCCTGATATAACTGGCACATACACCAAAAAAAAATGATGGGTCGTCTTCCCCTAACCTTAACAAAGATGGGCAAGAGTTGATTTTTTTCTGTATCGAACCTTTATGGTGCGTAATATCACAATATCGCGGACTACCCAAGTCTGAATTTGACAAAACTGTACGAAAATTTAATTATTGAATGTCCTGAGAGGTATTTTTTCTGGTTGCCAACCAATGATTTAAAGGACGATAAGTGGAATACCTTTCACTCTCGTACCCAGTTTACTTTGACCACTCTTGTTTGTAGCAGTCAATAAGCGTTGTTTAAATACTTGTATAAAAACCTTTTGGTTTACAACTCCGCCATTCACCCAGACTTGCGAAAATCATAAGTATCCTAAGCACACTTGACTTTGCCTGGCCCAATTTTGTTTGGTCGATCTTTTTTGGCTACATCCGCATACATCTATTCTTATACATTTCATACTCTTGTTTTGGCAGTTCTTGCCAGATCTAGCTTTTTGTAACTTAAACCAATACCTAATCACTTTATTAAACAATCAACAAATAGAGGGTACCGGCCAATTTCAACCATAAACCATCAAATTGGAGTTTTAGGACTATTCTAAGAAAGCGCCTTACAGGCAAATAAATGGGGGGCTTCCACGATTTGAAAACGTGTTAAACCCCACATTTCAGCTGCATACAACATCATAGGTTTAACCTGGGCATCAAATAATTTAAAGAAAACTGACTGTTTCCATATTTTCCAAGACTCCACATTGTCTTTCATGATCTCTACCACCTGCCTTTAGCTCTACCCGCAAACTCCTCTAATGCAATGTCAAATGACAGTTTTTGTAGTTATCGTAAAACCCAAATATTTGTAACGATTTACAACTTCTATCTCTTTTTCCGTCATAAACCCACTTTTCTACTTTGACAAATGCCCACCTTTTCTGAAAACCATAATTTTTGTTTTAGTCAAATTAACGGTCAAACCAAGAGATTTTTGATGCCTCGGCGAGGTTGTCTATTGGGTTTGTAATTCCAACAGGTGTGGAAGAGATTAAACAAATAGCGTCTGCAAACAGAAAAGCAGAAAGATCTCTTGCAAGCCAGGCAACAACTGGAAACCATGCCTTCCTTTTTTAGTTACATTGTCAGTACTCTCTGTGATTAATAGACTGAAAATCAGGGGCGACAACAAGCAGCCTTGTTTCACCCCGGCTGGACACTCAAAAGTCCGATATGCACTTCCCCACCTTACACAACATAGACAACAGATCGTATATACCCTGAAGCATTCGAAGCATTTTCGTCGATGTTTTAACTTTCGTGAGACTAGCCAAAGGCTGCCTCTATCTACTGAGTCAAAAGCTTTCATATAGTCTATGAACACTACATAAAATTTACTTTTCTTTTCCTCGTATAAAGATCTTTTAATCATAGAAACAAGCGTAAAAATATGATCTATTGTAGAGTACTGTTTACGAAAGCCTGCTTGTTCCTCACATATTTTGTGCCTCACTTTCTGCCCATTTATATAGACGAGTATTTAGTATTGATGTAAATACTTTACTTATAGTACTTAGAAGGGAAAACACCACGATAGTTTTCTGGGTTGTTTATATCGCCTTTTTTCAACAAAGGAATGATAATTGCGCGGCTCCACTCCTCTGGGAAGATACTTTTATCAAACAAATTATTAAATATTTTAGTCAAAATGGGTGTAACTATGTCTTCGGCTGATTTCAAAAATTCGCTCGAAATTTCATCTAGTCCTGCAGCTTTACCTGGTTTAAGTTTCCTTATGGCCTGTTTGACTTCGTGCATTCTTATTTTTTCATCCAACTCGGGGACATGAACATCATAGTCATCGTGCAATAACTGGGTCACTTCTGATGCTGTTGCACTGTTCTGCCCCAGTATTCTAGCAAAATGATTTTTCCAGGTTTCAATATCAATTGAGGCTTCGTTCCGTAGTCTAGGCGAGCTCGCCTGATTACTGACCAAAACGTATTACTGTCATTTCTATTTTGTAGCAAAGATTCTCGCATCTTTAACTTATAGGATTTTCTCTTGTCATTCAGTAAAAGACTGATACTGTGCTCATTTTTCGTTACACCGTGTTTTGTCATCATCATCAAGTGTGCGTCTGTAACAATTCAGAAAATTACTGAGCTGGCACTTACGCAACCTACAATCGTCGTCAAACCATTTATTTGTGCGGCGCGCGCCGTAAGACATTTTGTGCCTCATGCACTGGCCAGCTTTGAGCAGTACGGCGACGAATCTCCGCAGCGCGTCGTCAACACTCGTTTCTACACAGTCCGCCGCCTCTTCCATTGCTATGCGCCCTTCGTCTGATGACAGACGGTCTAAAAATAGGTGCGCTTTCTGTGGGTCCCCTTTCAGCCTCTGCGCACTACGGTTTGTTTGACCTTTTCGCTTTTGCTCTAGGGAAGTACATATAAGTTTGTTACACAGGCATGTGATGTGACTCCACACGGCTAACAACAGATAAACATGTCACAAATGGAATAAAATCAACAAAGGTCAGAAAGTAATCAATGACGCTATTTCCTCTCTCTGAGAAAAACGTAAATTTACCATCAATATCTCCCTTATCAAACCATTCAAGGGAGTTAGCTGAAACATAGAGCATAACTGTATTAACATTTTACCGAAATTATAACACACCATCTTGAGAATGTCTTTCATGCACAACATCTTGTCTGTTTACAAAGTCTTCATCTGTACCAGTGTCCAAGTTCCACGTACCAATCCGAGAGTTCAAGTCACCACTAATCAGTAAATACAGTTCTTGTCTGGATTCCATCTATGACAGAATAAATTGTTCCAATAGTTCTAGAGTACAGTCATAATCTTTCTTGTCATAGTACACACTCTTTACTGGGTGATTATAAACACCAATCAACATCACATCTTTTTCTGTCCCAAACAGTTCTTTGGACAGTTTACAACAATTTACATTTTCAATTTGACATTCGATTCTTCCTACATATTCTGACAGCTCTTTACGGATCAACAGAACAGTTCCACCAGAACAGTGTCCCATCTTGGAAAGTTTCACAGCTGGTGAGTGAAGACCAAGAAAGTCTTTGAAGTACACATCAAAATCAAACGATGGGCATTGTAAACGTTTCTGAAAGAAAACATATATCAAAGGATTGGATATAATTCACAAAATCAGGTTCTGTAACTTGGAAATTAAACCATTAATATTCCCACAACAAAAGGAAACTGTTTTTGTTTTACTCTGATCCGTGACACTTTGTTCTGTGCCTGTGGTATGTGTGTGTACAGGAGTGGTGGTCTGTGTGTCCGTGCTCTGTGTGTGTGTCATATTGTCATGTGGCAGGCCTTGACAAACGCCGCTATTTGCTGTTGTCAGTGTGGTGTGCACGTGCAGTGGTGGCCGCCTTGCTGCCCCGCATCATCTCCTTCAGTCGTGGTTAGACGGCTGGTGGAACGGGTTCTCGGTTTATCTCCCCCGTCACCGTGCACGGGATTGCCGTGCCTACTGTCGTGGCCCTCTTCAAACGTGACGTCAGCCACTGCTCCGGCGTCTCTGGTTGGCTCGCGCTGTTCTGGGTCAAAGGACGGTCGTGCCACGTCATGTTCGTGTGCGCTGGGGGGTTCCCACCTGGCAGGTAAGGGGGGAGGCAGCAAGGGGGCGTTTCCTGTTGCTCTCTGATACGGAGTTTGCCGTTGACATAATAGCCGCTCTTTCCTTCTTCCCGTAGTTTCTTCAGCTTTACTGACTGTCTTCTGGTCAGATCCTGTGCCACTCTCAAACCATCTCTCTCCATACTGTCTCTGGCCGTCCGGTCCTTCATCAACTGGATGGCGTCCCTCCATCGTTGGAATTTGACGATGATCGGCCGGGGGTTTAGGATTGTGGGGGTTTGCCTACCCAGACGATGCGCCCTCTCGATCCGTCCGGTTCCCATGTCTTGTCCGGAATGTACGTACTTAGCACGTGTCTGACAACCTCAGCACAGTCTTCTCTGTCTGAAGATTCAGGTAGGCCAAATAATTTCAACATTGTTTCGCCGAGAGAAACCTCCAAGCGATCTAATTCAGACTCCAAGCCTAAGATTTTCTCATTCATCTCATCCTGTTTGTTTGACAGTTTCTTGATCGAATCGGCGTTCTTCTGTACTTGCTGCTTTGTGGCATTCATGTCGTGGCACAGATTTGTAATCGTTTTCTTAATTTCTTTCTGTTCTGCACCAAACCTCGTCAGGGCCTCTCCTTGTTCTTTCATCATAGTTTCCTGCCGTTGCATGGTCGCGAGAATCGTGTCAAGCTTCAGTTGTAAACTGTCTTGCAGCATCTTGAAATTGTGCAGTGACACTGTCTCTTCAGCACTGATTTCTTCATCTACTGGGCCTGGATTCTCCTCCACATCACCGCTGAGCTTCACTCGACGGACTGCCAACGCAAACACCGCCAGACATAAGGCCGGGCAAACTGCTCAACTAAAGGGCCTAACACGTTCACTGGAGAATGTGCCACGCTGTCAACCATGGTCACTGGTGATGTTCCGCACACAAACAGTGTTTCATGAGTTTCAGTTCCCATTTCAGTGAAAGGAGAATACAACGCGTGTCCAAACACTTGCCTTGCACTACACATGAAGCTGACCCAATACAGCAGGCAGACCCAGGTACATAGTACATCGTTTACAGTGACACAACTTTCACGTGCTAACTTGCCCGGTCGCGTCCGCTTCAGCAAGAAATTGGTTACGCAGGCCAAATGAAAACGACCTATGGCAGCTCTCCACAGTCCTATTTCTACCATTTTACCACGTTTCCTCCACACACCTGCACTGGTATCTGCTTGGTAAAACTGGTTGTTCATCAGTCGCTGCTCGTTTTATCGCCACCAAAAACGTCATTCAAAGTACAGTTGGCTGGACTGCTGATAAACATTGCCCCGCCATGTTTTCTCGCACCTCCCGGAAGTCCCCGAGAGAGAGAGAGAGAGAGAGAGAGAGAGAGAGTTTCAGATTCAGACTCAGAGTCAGAGTCAGATGTTTAACTCTTATAGGCCTTTGCCTGTCAGAAGGGGGGGATATACATGAAACATAACAAACTCAGACCACCAGATTCATGATAATAATTACTATAAAATTTTACTACATACATTGCACAGCGAAATTTCTCTGTAGTTGTTTTGGATTCATAACGTCGTACTTTTTACATAATGGTAAAAAAACAATTGATTCACACCAGCGTTCTGGGTATATACCTCTATCAAACGGGGAGTTAAAAAATTTAACCGAGCATTCCATTACTAAGTTTGGTTTGTAAGCATTTTACCGATTTCCATAAATAAGGCAGGTGAAGACAGTGCTCTCTGGGTCCTCCCCAGCACCTTCGGGTGTTTCTTCTTCTCCAGAAGTTAATAATAATTTAACAAAGTGCCATCAAACTGCTTCTCTTCTGTATTTAACAAATGTTCATTTTCACGTCTTGCTGTAGGCCTACATAAAGAAGTGCGATCGGGTGGAGACAAGCACGCTTAATTTTTTTCAACAAATTGCGTACAGTTCTTTTGGCCACACACGACATTCATCATCATACTAGTCGTCACCTTTGACGCCCTTACCAATGTGTACCTGTTTCTTCATAAAGTCTGCTGCACTATACAATGATTAAAAAGCTCAAGTGTCTCGTGAATATTTTCATCAATTGATCGCCTTTTCAACTGGATTTGCATGTCATTTGAACAGATATTGTCTCTGAACATACTGCTGTGGGCTTCGTGCCATATAAAGTTTTCCAAAACTGAACGTTACTAACGTTGTATATATCTTATTATTCTTAGGAAAATGAATATGTAACTCCAAAGCGAATGATCAGATTCAATTCTGTCGGACACACATTCATTCTGCTGCTATAAGAAATTATTGAAATCACATCATTCCGATAGTAAAAAAATAATCATCTACACCGTTACTATCATCCGTTATGTATGTGTAATGACTTGAAGGTCACCCCCTGACACATACCATTCAAAAATACACGGTCTAAAACAGTGCACATGTTGAGTAACATTTTGTCATACTTATTAAGCACACGGTCTTCAGAATTTCTGTTCAAGTTGAAAGGACAACTCACATGTCGATTTTTTAATATCCCACTCATTGGTTACAAAAGCGCCGGAAAGATTTTAGGTTCTACTGTTTAAGTCTTCATTATTACTATATATAAGCGTCATTACATAGCAAACAGTCACATAGAAAAAACTTCCAATAAAGAGATATCATAAGCGTCATTACATAGCAGTCACATAAAAAATCTTCCAGTAAAGAGATATCATTTTCACAGTCAAAATACACATAGAAGAGAGAGTTTTCAGGTGGATTATACGCGCAAAACATACATAATATCTCGATCCATACCCGAAAAAGGCATTTTATCCAAAAGAAAAGCGTAGAACAGAGAAGACTTCACACATAGCTCATTCCTTATAAGGCCGATAATTCTGCCCGAGCGTATTCCGTGTACTGACAGTTTAACAACCAGTCTACAAACACCGTGTACCCTTTGAAAATAGACAACTGAGAATGTTCTACAGTTAATAAAGATACACCTGATGTTAGTCTCAATACGGATATGACTAAATTCTTTATTCTTTTGTCTGCTGATGACATTATATTTTTTATCTGAAACTGCAGTTGGATTGCAGACGTAACTGAATAGTCTTCATAGAGCTGCATGCCAGTTACAACTTAAACGTTTTTAGAAAAAAATCTAGCATTATGGTAGAATAGGGGGATACCTAGCAAGCACAGACAGATGGTTTTACGGCAATGTAAAGATGAGTATAGTGAATTTCATATTGATAACCAGGCATCTTGTATCGTATGTATCGTACCAGACATTTTGTCTGTTTGAACTGTTAACACAAAAAACGCTGTTTCATACAGTCTGCAACATCTTTCACAATATCATTGAACATGTACAACGCATTGTTTACGTTAATATCAATCAACATTGTTGCTGATGAAAGCTTTTTTACGAATGTGCTTGGAGTTCATTATATCACAAAAATATTCAGCATGATCATCATTCCACACAGATTTTTTCTACATGTTCCTTTTCATCAAAACCTCCAACTACACCTAATCCAGCATCAGACACGTTCATGCAGAATTCCAAAGACATATTGTCGGATTCAATTATATCGGTAACAAACAAGCTTATATACTTAGTTATATAGATCTAGTTGCAAAGTGAAACGACTGCAGGCGGAAATCTACACAAATCTTAAATAAATGTCAGCGAACCGCCCAGAGAAACGTGGACAAACGAGTCACAAGACAAACCACAACGCGTTTCGACCTCTTAGGTCTTCTTCAGGTGCAACAAACATGAAACAAATAACGAAAACATTTTCGTTATTTGTTTCATGTTTGTTGCACCTGAAGAAGACCTAAGAGGTCGAAACGCGTTGTGGTTTGTCTTGTGACTCGTTTGTCCACGTTTCTCTGGGCGGTTCGCTGACATTTATTTAAGATTTGCTTAGTTATATAGTTGGACCAAGAACACCAGGAAAAGTTCAACTTTTGATGTTACTATGGGATCGTATGATGGTGCCGAAACCTGCGAACTTGTCGGACTATTCATGCTATCTAACATTCAAAAAAACACTTGGAAAAACAAATTGGACTGTACAGAGATGATGGCCTCGCTGCATTGAGCGATAGCCCTAGAAACATTAAAAATAAGAAAAAAGAACTGTGCAAAATCTTTCCACGATCAAAATTTAAAAATCACCACAGAGAGCAAACAAAAAAAGATAGTGAATTATTTAGACATTACGTTAGACCTCAACCAACATACATTTAAACCCTACAAAAAAAAAAATGACACACCTGTTTATGTAAACATCAAAAGGAATCACCCACCTTCCATACTGAAAACAATACCTAGAGGCATAAACAAGAGATTATCTAATCTGCCATGTAATGAAACAGTATTTAATAACACTGCAGCTGAGTACCAAAAGCGTTACACCAAAGTGGCTACAACTATAAATTACACTATGACCCAGGAAATGATATATGAGCAGACACAAGAAGAACAGGAAAAGGAAAATCATATGGGTACAACCCCCCATACGATGGAAGAGTTAAAACAAACGTAGGGAAAGAATTCTTTAAAATTCTGACATTTTCTTTTCCCAAAAGAGCACAAGCTGTTCAAGATATTTAACAGACACACAACGTCAAATTATCATACTCATGTATGCCGAATCTCAAAACATCATTGATTCAACCAACAAAATCAAAAGCAGTACAGAGACAAACGAGGGTGAAGAAAGGAAATCTTGCAATTGTACCAAGAAACAACAGTGCCCTCTAAACAATAAATGCCTCCACAGCAATATTGTATATATCAAGCCACTGTAAAATCAGAGAACGCCGAAGAAACATATAGGTATCACTGAAAACCAATTTAAAACTAGATATGCAAATCATAAACAGTCATTTAACAAAGAAAGATACAAAAATCAAACAGAATTGAGTAAATATATTTGGAAAACTCAAAGATAAAAAAAAATAGACTACAACATATCCTGGAAAATCTTAAAAAGAGCTGCATCATATAATAACATTTCAAAAAGATGTAATCTATGTCTAACAGAAAAATATATATGATATTATGCAAACCACAATTAGCAACCCTAAACACCAGGATAGAAATGGTTAACAATTGCAGACACAAATGGACACACACACACACACACACACACATATATATATATATATATATATATATATATATATATATGATCAGTTAAACAATCTTCTAATTGGCTTATTCCGTTTTCCACATCAAATGAAGCATAGTATGGTGAGTGTTCTGGTGGAACGTATGCACAAATATACAGAATTTTTTTTTTGAAAAATGAAATAACGTTTTGTCGAGTACAAACAGAAACAAATTCCCGTTACCTCCTGAACACCTTCCCTTGTGTGACAATTTAACGGCAGGCTGAATGAAACCGTGTGCTCAATGAACACGTGTTAATAAAAAAAATTCCATGAAAGTTTCTACCAAACAAATAAAATCAGATACTTATCGCGCAAAAACAGAATCTGAAAGGTTAGACATTAGACCGTAGACGTTCCAGTGGAAAAACTTTTATTCTTTAGGTTTACTGACATCCATAACTGAATTTTCAAATTTATAATCAGATTCATGTTCGATATTTGTTAGCCCATAACTGTCTCCCGAAAACCCCACGTCACTCGCGGTCGCACACGCATACGAAACACTGTCCATGGTCAATATATCCGCACGTGCCGCGCGTGGCAGTGAATTCGCTGTAGTGGCACTAATTGTCTCATCACTTCCACGTGCACAGAAGCTACGCTGTCTTGTCACACACTCGCTGACACCGGTGACTGCCTTTGTTTACCTTTCTTGCATTGAGTCTATGGACAGAATAGCGTCGGTTTTTGGATCCAGGGGCAGCCACACCTCTAGGTAAGCTCGATGATGGCGGTTTCCTGCTCGTTAAGGACGAACTTCTTTCCGTCTATCAGCAGGTGGTCGTAGATCATCGTCGGCCGTTTCTGCTGGTCCTTGGCCGTCTTAAGGTCTGACGCGCGGAGAAAAGTCCTTGCCGATGAACACATTGCTGTCTCGGAGATTTCTTTTCGCCTTTAGAATGTTTACCCTTACCTTAAAGAACGTGCGTCGAGCAACGATGGGCGTGTTGGATTTTGCACTCAATCGGTGGACCCTATCAAAACTGATCTCGCCGCTCAATTTCGACTTGTTAGATATCAAGTCTTTTAGCAAGTGTTCACAATCTTCACTAGTCTCGTAGGCCTGTCTAGGTATACCGTGCACAATGATGTTATTCCTGTTAGAACGGTCCTATAGTTCACTGGTCTTCATCTTCAAATTTGCACACTCTCTTGAAGTTTTTTGTTTGTTTCTGCCAGTTCATTATTTGACTGCCTAAGAGAGGCCAACTCACCTTTCAGTGTTTCGACTTCTTCCTTGAAACCAGCAAAGAATTCTTTTCTTTCGGTCAGGTCCTCTCGAAGGCCATCAAACGTATCGCTCATGGAAGACAGCTTGGACAAGGATGGTTCAAAAACAGTGTCACTATCAACACTCTGCTGCATGGACGACTATGTACTGTCCACCTGGCTTCTCTGGCCTCTCTCCACACTCAGTCTCCGTCCAACACTAGAACCGGTCAAACATGTCTGCTTGGTGTCTCTCTTGGGAGGTCCGGGATTTGCCTCGACGTCGCCACACTGCATCAAAAGGTTTCTGAAGATACTCACAGTGAGGAGCAACCCCCACTACGACACCGCCCGCTTGGCTTGTCACTCTCAATGTCCAACATCGCATGTCGATCTTTTCTTTGGCACGGCGACGCATGAAATTGATGTAGCCTGCCACTTAAGGAGCCACATCTTGCTCTGAAGCTCAGAGCCACCTCCGGCATGATGCGTTAGCTGCACTCTGTACAAATTTCAATATTGTACGTAACTGGTAAATCGTGTAATTTTGCCACTAACCAGACATAAACCAGCTTTAAATCCGTTTAGTTCCGTGAGAGACACAGACAGAGACAGAGAAATGCAATTGTGCAACTTTCCACGCTTTCAGATGAAGTGCACAGTTATAAGTGCAGACACAATGGGCCTCAATATACCAGTTAAGAAGGCTTCCTGTTCTTTTAAGCCGCCCAAACCCATGTACACAGCGTGCGAGGACCCCCATCAAATCCACTGCTATTAAAAGTTGTTTTCGGGCTCGGCTGGTTCCTCAGGGAGAGTGCCATGAGGTCAAACGGGAAGACAGGAGCCACAAAGTGGACCCTCATCACGCTCGTGTTTTTGGAAACATTGCTCAATTTCCGTTCAAATAAGATTCGATTTCTTGTAGATGTTGTTATTATCATCGTCCATATTTTTCTCACCTTGGTTTTATCAGGCTTTTTTAAACATGACAATTGTTCTCTCTCAAACGTTATCAAAATAAAAACTTTCACGATGATCTTCAGGATCAATACCCAGGACGTCTGTGACGGTTATTGACGTGAAACTGGGACAAACATAAACAAGGATTATCCAACTGAACATATGTGTTTTAGCATGTTCTGCCAAACGGGGAACTCTGTCACAGGTCTTCTGATTTAGACAACTTGTGTCCCCCTGTTCTTCGATCAGACATACATACAAGAATCTCTGTCAATGTATGTGTCCGCTTCTATGCGGCTTTAATATTACAGGATACATCTCATTTCAAACTGCAACAATACAAACCAACACAACAAAGAAAAAGAAAAAATCTCTTTTTATTCACTGCATTGTTTCCTGTGGCTTGTCTTTATGACTTCATTTATTTCATTTCTAGAGTGTAGAGGGCTTACTCCGTTCGTCACCAGCACTGCAGGTGCTGTATCTCTCGGACCTGGAATTTACTTCCTCTTAGCATGTTTCTCTCCTGTCATTCTATTCTTCTTCTTCCTCTAAACTTGCACACACGCCTACCCCTTCCCCCATCAGCCCAACGCAGCTAAGCCCAACCCCACACCATCCTCCCCACCCTACCCCTGTACCGCCAATATTACCTTCCTCTCACACACTACATACCACTCAACACACCGCTTTGAAGTTAAAAACTCAGTTCCATGCCCGGTCCCTCTCTACCTCTCCCCTTTCTCTCGCAATCTTCCTTGCTTCTTCCGGAGACACAGGATTCGGTCGTTCTACTTTCCGGCACGTTCCTCAGACAAGGGAGGTAACGAAATTCTACAATCAGTCGACTGCTTCTTACTTTCCGGTTAGTGCTAGTATGTCTTTGTCTCAGAGTAGCAGTCTGTTTACTTCCCTCCACCGCCTCTCTCTCTCTCTCTCTCTCTCTCTCTCTCTCTCTCTCTCTCTCTGTGTGTGTGTGCAAGGAAAGCTCAAGCTATTACAGCTTCACAAACTGTCTGTTTAAGGTCCTTGATGCCCCCAATCCTCATCCCCCATCCCTTTTCTATCTCTGCCCTACCCATCTGTGGAACCCAATCTTTCTCCCTTAGGCCCATGAATGACAAATCCTCTCTACGTCGGAAGGAAGTGAGTGATGGAGCTGTCGTCTGCTAAACAGGCTTACACAAACAGTAGACCTCGTAGAGTACTCTACACACTTGTCGTTTTGTCTCGCTGATATCTGCCTGTCTCTTTGTCTGTCCCTCTTTCTTTTCTCTCCACACGTACTGCAGAAATGCCCATGGCCAGCCCCTTCTCCCTTTCTACCCTAGGCCCTCTCTATCTAACACAGCTTTAACAGTTCTGTAAATCATTGTAGCTTACCTACTCAGGGTCTGACCAGCTCATGGATTAAGATGTAGTTCAGGTATCTGCTAGGATTGTTGTGTGCATCCCGTCCTCCCAACTCTAGCATTGTCCATGCATTCACGGACTTATTTATCTAGCTATAACCCACGTATTTCTTTATCTGTTTGTAGGTAATGGCCATATTGGTTTCACGCCTCAGTAGATGTTATATAACCTATGAAGTATTCTACACACAGCGGCACTTTCTTGATTACACTGGAACCGACACTGACGGTAGCATCTTGATTTATCCTTTATGCGAACAAATGCATGAAAATGAGATTTCCGTTTTCTCTTACTCAGCTATAAAGAGCATGTCTCAAAATTGCGTCAGTCTTGAAGATTGTAGAATCTAATAATTCATTCAGACTGTAAATGTCGCTCACCTTCTTTAAAGCTGCTGGAAATGTATCTTTTTTGTGTGCAAAGCATTTGAATTTTGATTAAAAGAATTATTTATGAACAAAGGCAATACCATGTAATCTGATTCATTTTCTAACATACATGCTGGGTTCTATTGTTTGTGATGTTCGTATACTTCAGTAAAGGGAAGAAACCCATTCGTTCAAGTCAGATTGCAAGGGTTCATTTCAAAATTTGTTGGATGATGATGATAATACTAAATACAAAGTGCTGTAATAAATGAAAGGGTAGTGTGTATCATACGTTTATACGCTTTTGGAATCGCATCCATTACATTCTTTTAACAAAGAAAGCTATGATCATTGATTCCCAATCTCCCTTCTATTTGTCTGTCCGTCTTGTTGGTTTTGCTTTGTTTTGTTTTGTTTTGTTTTGTTTTCTTCATTGTTTTGTGTTTCTTTTTATATTGCATGGTGCTAAATAGATATTGATAAACATCTCTTTTTCTCTTTCCTGCCCCCACCCTTTCTCTCTCTCTCTCTCTCTCTCTCTCTCTCTCTCTCTCTCTGGTGTGTGTGTGTGTGTGTGTGTGTGTGTGTGTGTGTGTGTGTGTGCAAATAATACTTTGGAAACACACAAATGGGATTTATCAATCTGTCAAACAACCAGAAAGTTGGTTTCTTTTTTGTAAACCCAATTTATTGTTGTATAGATCCCGGCATAGTTTTACTGTCTGACACATCTTTAAGATGAGATAGAACATTAAAAAAAAACAAAAAAAAAAAAAAAAAAAAAAAAAACTTGGCTCTGTTGCGTGGCCAGCTTGAGTCAGCGTGTCCTGCCAGAGAGTGCCATGACATCCTTCTAATGACAAACACTATGACCCAGCCAATACCCTCCACTCCTGACAATAATTCACCACAGGTATGGACATGGAAAGAAAATTGAAACTGAGAGCTTCACATGAAATATGAAATTTCTCCAAAAAAATCTGTGATTGACGAAGATAAGGTTGATGACAATGATGCTGTGGGGTTTCATTTTGGTCTGAGACTACATGCAACATTTGTACTCTATGCTTGCTTTTATGGTATTCGCCAGGTTTCAACCAGGTGCAAGCATACAGACACCTGTGGTGTTTCGTGAGGATATTTCAGCAATACTTTCGCAGACACATATATTGAGTGGATGAAACGTGAGTGTGAGTACTATCAGTCTGGACTTAGATGAAGGAGGAACTAGTGATGATGGAAGAATTAGACAGACAGACAGGCAGACAGACAGACAGATAGACAGAGAAAGAAAGAAGTGGGATGGGGAGAAAGGTGGCAGCAAGACAGGAGAGGAGGATGTGCCATGTACAGAAGCCCAGCAGGTGAAAGGTGATAACGGGAACCCTATTACTACAATTATCCGAAGAGCGCAGTGCGTAAAGGACTTGCCGCGAGGCAAAATCCAACCCTCCTGTAGACTGCACCGGTTTGAGTGTAGGATCCCTCCACTCCTGATGTGTCTCTCTCTATACACTTTTACTTCGCCCCACCCCTGTTCGCACAGAAGATTGTTGTGGGATTTCGTTTGTCCGTGCGTACGATCTTTCGTATCCGGTCGATAAGATATTCCGCATTTTGATTTCTCTTAGAAACTTTATTATGCGGGTAGCCAAGCGTCAGTTTTTATCCCCCTTTTCTGTTCCCTTTCTTTATAGCATGGCCTCCATTTTTCCTATTTTTGCCTCTCTCTCTCTCTCTCTCCTCTCTCTCTCTCTCTCTCCTCTCTCTCTCTCTCTCTCTCTGCTTGTGTGCCTGCCTGCCTGTCTGTATGGCTGCCTGCCTGTTGTTGTCTCTTTCTCTCTTTCTCTCTCTCTCTCTCTCTCTCTCTCTCTCTCTCTCTCTCTCTCTCTCTCTCTCTCTCCAATTTTCCTCTGTCTGTCTGTCTGTTTGTTTGTATATGTATGTGTGTGTGCAGGCATGTGTGTGTGTGTGTGTGTGTGTGTGTGTGTGTGTGTGTGTGTGTGTGTGTGTGTACAGGAGTGATCGCTTTCCTTAATATGGTGACAACCCTGGGAAGTCTCTGTGTGGTTCACACACACACACACACACACACACACACACACACACACACACACACACACACACACACACACACTCTCTCTCTCTCTCTCTCCATTTAACTTTTTTAACATTCAAAACAATACAGGCGTTACTCCAGCAGCACTTGGCTGCATCGTCTATACACAACACGGCCAGGGCTGTTCTCTTGCAGGCACACTGGCCCAGTCACACAACACGGCCAGAGCTGTTCTCTTGCAGGCACACTGGCCCAGTCACACAACACGGCCAGGGCTGTTCTCTTGCAGGCACACTGGCCCAGTCACACAACACGGCCAGAGCTGTTCTCTTGCAGGCACACTGGCCCAGTCACACAACACGGCCAGGGCTGTTCTCTTGCAGGCACACTGGCCCAGTCACACAACACGGCCAGGGCTGTTCTCTTGCAGGCACACTGACCCAGTCACACAACACGGCCAGGGCTGTTTCTCTTGCAGGCACACTGGCCCAGTCACACAACACGGCCAGGGCTGTTCTCTTGCAGGCACACTGACCCAGTCGCACAACACGGCCAGGGCTGTTCTCTTGCAGGTACACTGACCCAGTCCATAGACAGCCATCTATATGAAGTCGACCCAAAGACAACCCGCCAAAGGAAGTCTGCACTGCTGCCATCATTTAGGTGGTGTTGAGTGGTGCCTAGTTTGTATCAAACACGCAGCTCACAGTCTTCTGATCCGCCTTCTTCTTCTCTCATCTTCCTCTAGTGACTAGAATAAAACATGCTAGGTTGAGTTAGCATTCCCTGCTAGGGTGTCCTGGCGGCCGTCCAATGACCGTCTCCGTGACCAACTCGATTATCAACGTCTTTGACAGGAACTCAGCATGGATAGAGACGTAGAGAGGTAATTGAAACCGACGGTTTGACATGTGAGATTTATGGGGGAAAAAAAAAAAAAATTAATGATCCATGGGCATAAGGTTGATGAAGATGATGCGATGGTGTTCTATTATAGTCTGATACAAAATGACAGATTTGTACTCTATGCTTGCTTTCATTATATTTACCAGGTGTCAATCAGGCACAAGAGATACAGACACCTGCAGTTTTTGGTGAGGAAATTTCAGCAACACGTTCAGAGACACTTCCATTAAACGGGTGATGAAACTCGACTGTATGTGTCATCAGAGTGGAAGGAGAAGAAGGAGGAAACAGTTTTTTTTCTTCAGCTTTTATTCATCATGTTTTCTTGTCTTCTATCGATGTTATTTGAACAAAAAAAAATGTATTATACACATGAAGATGAGTGAAGCTAACTAAATAATTGTAACCTGACAGAAAACAATATATTTTCCAACTATTCGAATTCTCAACATTTGAATATTTAAGGTTTGCTGTTGGTCTTCCATGAACAGACGGTGAGGGCAGGATAGTAACAAACCTATGTTTTGCTGTTGACATCGACGGACTAACAGGAGAAAAGCAGGAACTACCCAACCTAGCAGAGCGCCCTTTGAAATATTGTGCTACATTCGGCCAGAGATCGCCGCTGAAAAGACAAAACTTATGACTAACAACACCAACGGCATCAGCGCTAACATTGCTATCAAGGGAGAAAAAAAAAAAGAGACAGGTCTGAACTTCAAGTACCTCGCGGCAATTGTTATAAGATGAGGGATCAAAACCTGAAGTGCTCTCCAGAGATGCACAAACGACAGCAGCGTTAGCCAGACTAAGACCCATCTGGAATGATAGAAACACATCAATCAGTTCCACGATCAGACTGATGTGCTTTCTGGTCATTGTCTATATCTGTGACTCTGATAGCTGAACTTGAGAGGATTCAGGCATTAGAGATGAATTGCTTCCGCAAGATCCTTGACATCTCATACAGAGATCACATTAGCTACTTGGAGGTCCAGACCAGCATAACGCAAGCTATTAGACCATATGAGGACTTGTTGTCCACGGTGAAAAGCAGGAAAATGAGATGGTATGGTGATGTATCAAGATCAACAGGACTTGCCCAAACCATACTACAAGGAACAGTGAGAGGAAGCAGACGGGGAGGAAATCCGAGAAAGAGACGGGAGGAAAACATAGCGTCTGAGAACCGGGAGAAGTGGAGGAAGCTGGTTGGTCTTCTGGATTGCCCTAACAGGCTTCAAGGACAAGTGACTGGTGAGGCATACACATATTTGCAGAACATCTTAATTAATGAGCTGATGAAAAGCGGAGAGGCAGAGGGGGAAGACTAACAAGAAGAAGAGGAAAAAGAAGAACCAGAAGAACCAGAAGAAGAAGAGCGAGAAAGAAGAAGAAGAGAGAGAGAGAGAGAGAGAGAGAGAGAGAGAGAGAGAGAGAGAGAGAGAGAGAGAGAGAGAGAGACAGACAGAGGAGACAGACAGACAGACAGACAGAGACAGGAGACAGACAGACAGACAGAGAATGCAATATCCTGTTTCGTGCCCAAATCAAAGTACAACAGTTTATAATCACATTAAAAGATAAAAGAAGTACCCCTGTGCCCAGCCTATACCCATGTACCTATACAACAGATACCACCCCTCCATTTCATCCCTTTTACACAGACAGACACACGCATACTCGAGTTCTGTCATGATCATGTATACCCAAGAACCTTTACACATATTGATGCATCAGACTGGTCCAAAATGGGATTAAAAATGTTTCTCAGTAAGATACCAACAAAGGACACCAAAAAAATGTCAAAGAGCGGAGGAAATGTCCACCTAAGGAACCGTAGCAAAGCTGATCGCTGGAGGGGAGGGGAGGGAGGACTGGCTGGCTGGGGGGATGGGGCAGAAGAGGAAAACCAAAGAAGGGGGGTTGTGTGGGAGGGTTGACAGGCAAAGAAGATCCTAGGGGACGGAGGGGACGTCCGTACAAAGACAGGCACCACTCCCCCATAGACATCTTGGACGACAGAACAGGGGAAA
>JADBJO010009602.1:15279-47779 GCA_016801955.1 Conus betulinus | reverse complement strand
GTGCGACCACGAGCTGAAGCTGCCACACTTTTGCGTCCTCCCGATTGGCCAAATCCCAGTTGGAGGACACTGGCAACGTAGCTTGAGTCGCACCCTCACACCGAGTCTCCCGGACTCCACTGCACTTCGCCCTCTCCACGGAAAGGGCTCCTGTCGGCCTCTCCCACAGGTCTTCTCTGGCTGCAAACACCCCACCGTTGTCTGGCAGCTCCCTGTTTAGGCTCCAACAGGCTAACACGTCTTGCTGTCGACCGTCCCCACACGGAAGACAATTCTTCTCGTCGTCGGCTCCGAGGCTACAGCAAACCTCCACTGTCTTACGTCCCCACCCAGGAGACAACGAGGCGGCAGCAAACCTCTGCTTCTCGCTGTATTTTCTTGAGCCCTCAGCAAGACGGGGAGTTCACTTTCCCTTAAGTGAGTCGCACACTTCCTGGTTTTCTGAGCATCTTATATCAATTCTCTAATAAAGAGAGAACCCGAGTTTAACTGGTTCAACCAATGGAATCACGGGCACACACCTATCACACGATTTGTACCAATAAATCCCTGAGTTATTTTTGTTTCCACCAATGGAATCACTAGTCACCTACACATACACACACACCACAGCTGTTAGCACCAACAAAGAATTGGGTACCAAGTGGTTAATGCATAACCTCCTATTCAAACTCATGTTCCATTCCCCAAAGCTACCCATTATACTAACAACCTGGACTTCTCTACCAGCCAGGACTGATGGTTCAAGTATTTACTACCTCTACAGACAACAAGGTGCAAATTACTCAACAGGCCGAAGCCTTCCATTCATTCATTCCTCAGAAGAAGAACGACTGAATGGTCGCTGTACTCTGCCTGCAGGCTGACGGTCGCCTACCCGTGACGGTCATCTGATACGATTGCCTTCCTTTCAGCCCACCGGACAACCCAGTTAATTGCCAGTGCTCAAGGTGGACACTCTTCTCTATCCAGGACGGCAGGTCGGCATGTTCTTGTTACTATCCCTCGGACATGCGAAACACTTCCCAGTAATTCTCCCTACTTCAGTATACAACTCGGGGTATTCCCCTCTGGTGATGCCTGAGTTCACACACTTGAAGAACCCAAGGAACTTGCTCTCAACAACAGCAAAACTACCCTTAATTTGCCTAAATGCTCGAGAACATTCGGTCGACTCATGACACAGATGCATATTCAATTAAAAATATTTATACACGCTCGCACACACACAAACTGGAACCTGAAAGCAGAAGTGTGGGGGGAAGCATTGAGTGCTGGGGGAGGGAGGGGGGGGGGGGGGGGGGGGGGGGTGGCGGGGGGGCGGGGGGTACGAAGAGTGTGCCAATACCATGGATGATGTGAAGGAGACATTGTTCATGGAAATAACTGAAAGGTGGAGGATTAGGCAGGGGCGGGGGTAGGGAGATGGGGGAAGAGCACACTCGCCTGGCGGCACACATAGCGGGCGGTAACTTTGGTTGGCTGGGAGACGGTGTGACTGGACCAGGGCTGCTGTCACTGCCCGTACACACATCTGGCCAGTGTGTTCTCTTGGAGGGTCTTGCTGTTGGGGGGAGGGTCTTGCTGTAGTGGGGGGTCTTGCTGTAGAGGGGAGGGTGCAGTGGTGAAGGATGCTGTATCAACAGTATTGGTGTTATTTGGGGCAGCAGAGCGAGAGGCTGGCTGTACGTTCTTGTTGTCACTCTGTATACGCATAAGCAAGCTGGATGGTCTTGGAGGGGCTTCCCGGAGAGCGGAGGAGGGAGATGAATGATAAGTGCGTAAACCCGACGGGAGGTTTGGGAATTCTGAGAGCTGAATGGGGGAGGGAGGAGAGGGTATATGGGACGTCGTGTGCTGTTGGTAACACGAGACGTGTGGAAGGTAGGGGTGAGTAGGAGGGCCTGTCGTCTAGGGGGACAAAGGTTTTGTGTCACATATTCCACCCCCTTCCTGCTGGGTTGTGTGGAGTTGTAGTACAACGCCAGTCTCAGGGCACCGCGCTGAGTTGATGAATTTGATCCCCATTGGTAAACAGGCCTCCTGAAGGTGGTCGTTGCTGGGGCGAATGATGGTGTTCAGAGGGTGCCGCCCTCTCTCGCCGGGATAATTGCAGAGGCCTGAAGTTGGGCTTTGGGGAAGACTCGGTGGCAATGCACAATGAGTTCTCCTCACTGCTGCGTTGAAAATTGCACCAGCTGGCCATGATGTTAGAGCTCGTTGCAGTCACCAGCCCCCACATGGAAGGTAGCCTGCATCACGGTGTGGGTTGGCCTCTGCTTTGTAAGCCACTGAGTCAGGCTGGTGACCGTCAGATTGCCGGGACACTACCCTGAGAGCTGGCCGTATGGATACGAAAACCTCTCAGGGTGCAGTCACTCAGCAGTACTGTTGTGGTGGTCCCTCTACCAATGGAAACCTTTGAAAGCGGTGGGAAAGGACACGTTGGGGAGATGACTTTTCAGAAAGAGGTGTCTTTTCACAAAGGGGAGATGGTTGGGTATGTGAGTCAGAGGATTTCTGACATTGGGGGAGGAGGGGGATGGGTTGTCCTGTATTTTGTCATTGTGAGTTGTGTTAGCGTGTAGTGATAGAGTGTGGCGTGGTTTTTTTTTTTTTTTTTTTTTTTTTTTTTTTTTTTTTGTCTGCGGAGGATGGACAGGTTGCTTTTGTCGGTTGGCGTTGGAATGTGATTTTTTTTTTATTGGTTGTTATGTTTTTTGCGAGAGGATAATTTGTCATTGGCAGATGAAGACATGTGACTGAGTTGTGTAGATAGAGCGTCGATTTCTATTTTGAAGGTTTGTCTGGTTTCCTGTGTAGTGTTGATCTGAGGGCAGATATTTCGTCACGTCACGGAGGGACTGAGTGATCCTAAGGAATTCTTCCATAGGCACACACAGTCGTCATGAGTACAGCTACAATCTGTGGGACTGTTGTCAGTGTTGGTGTCAGTCCCTTTCAC
This sequence comes from Conus betulinus, assembly GCA_016801955.1. Taxonomy (NCBI): domain Eukaryota; kingdom Metazoa; phylum Mollusca; class Gastropoda; order Neogastropoda; family Conidae; genus Conus; species Conus betulinus. The sequence continues at coordinate 44,814 of JADBJO010009602.1, read as the reverse complement.
TGAGCTGTCACAATCGTCTGTGTCGTTTGATGTAGTCACTGTGGGTTTGTTGTCAGTTGTCACACAGGTTTTGCTCAAGGGGCTATTTGCCTCTAGTGTCTTGTCTGAGTCAGTTGCTGGGTGGATGTCATCAGCTGTCACTGATTTGTTGTCGTCTTCCCTAGTGTCAGTCTTTGTTGTTGTTGATGTGCTTTCTTCAGAATGATTGTCAATATTATATGCTAGGGCAACACTGTCCGTTGTGACAGTGAAAGGGGTTCTAACATTTGTATTGTCTACTGCCGGTCTAATGTCATGAAGCGGAAAAGGGATAGAGTTGATGTCCTTTTCTATCACAAGGATGGATGGTGATGTAGGCGAATCTCTATGCAGTCATGCAGGGAAAGTAAACAAAGGAGGGTCGTGATCTGTGGGATGGACATGGGAACACCATACAGGCGCTGGAAGAATTGCAGGGCCTGGAGACGGTAGAAACAATCCTGCTTCTTTTGAAGTAGCGGCTCAGGTTCCAGCTCCACCGGGTACTGTGTAGGCGTGTCTGCCTGAGCGGTGAGAGCTGCACACTGTAGTGACAGGAGGGCTGCGGAGACTGGTCGGTCGTGTGTTGAGGCTGGCGCCACGGTCAGCGTGTGTACAATGGCACGCAGTGTTTTGAACTCCTCATTGACCCAGTCTTGGCAAGCCCGGCCCTGAACTAGGATTTTTGTTGTTTGTGTAGTAAATGTGGATCTTGAGCAGTTTTTTGCTTGGGTTTGATCTGAGCCATCATTCAAGGATTGACTGGAATAGGTCTGGTGGTAATGTAGTACAGTTAGTGGGTAAACTTTTGTAGTGAATTTTGTGGTCTGATGTGTAGTCAGTCCATGTGCTGTTGATGCCCGTTGGGTTGTAAGCACCGACGTAGGCCTATCTGTGAAATAATGCATATCTCCACTGTGGCACTGATTGTCAATGTATGTCAAAGGTTTTCTGGATGGGGTCCATGGTATGAGTGATAGGCTCGAGAAAATGTTCCCCGAGCGGCACACCTTTGTCCCGAGTCATGGATCGCGTGACCGGACCCATGACTGCAACTGTACCCAGATGCACGGCAGTTGGCGGAAGGGGAATTAGGTCATGATGCCGGCCTGCTTCACATCAGGACACTACATGTTGGTGCACAATACACAGTCCACGTGAATCGTTGAACGCATGCACAATCACATCACGCACTGACTTAAAGAAGTTGAAAAAAAAATGAAAATGCATCATCAACATACCGTCTTATTTATCTTGCATTACCACATTAACTTTGAAAAACTGTGCTGTAAATCACTGGAACTGCTAAACACGTCTGCACTCGTCGGATACCGGTGTCAGACACCAAGCACATCTCCTCATCGGCTAACCCATTGACCCACATTTTATTTGGAACACAATTCTAAATTATTGGTGTCTTCATAATTTAGCTATATTACATCATAGAGATGTCATAGTGACCGATGGGTTATGATTGGCAGGATAGGACTCTCCTGTCCTCTCATTGGTCACTATGAACACAGATCAGCGCGACGCTAGGCAAAAGGCTGGAACCGTTGCAGTTCCATTAAGCCCATGCAAGAGGCAACAAGGCGCGCAAGCTCCCTGGAGTGTTTCGACCACTACCATCCGTAGGATCACCGTCAGTGTCATCCCCTCCTGACCATATCACCCTGGTGAGGTCCAGTCCACGCCAGAAACATCCAGGCAGACCTCATCAGCTGGTAGAAAGCAGGAGGATCGAACTAGCCGGCGGTGGTGCCAGCCTACGAGGGTCGCGCTCCCGAGAGACACATAGCGGAGAAGGAACAGCAAAAGACGTCACGGCGTTGACGTAGGCGCCGTGACGCCCCTTTTTATTCTACAGAATTTTTCATGTAAGAACTAGTTCTTACCTAACACTGTCGCTACCTGCTCCTCGCGCGATCGTGTCGTATCATTGACTCAAGATGATGATTAGTATAGTGAATTTATAAATTGTTTGTTAGAAATCATGTCAGATGAGTGATCCGATAATTGAGGCCGTGCAAGATATTCTGCGGTGTTTGTGCTGTCTTGTATGCTGTATCTTTATTTCTTTTCTGACCCGTTCCTCATTGTATACGTGTGTCGTGATTGAAGAGATGTGGATTGGGTGCGTGATGATGCACTGGCTCTTTGAACGATTCAGATTTTATTGTGAGAAGCCAGAATATGTAGTATCTGGACGATGTTAAATTCAGAATTTGAAGTGTTGAATTATAAAGAAAATTGTACATGAATGCAAGAAATTGTGAAGCGCATAGGAGTGCATGTGTAATATTGTACTTTTAATATGGAAATAGTGAATGATGTCGATGTACCACCTGTAACACGTATTAGGAGGGATTGGTTACCTCTGTGTGTCTGCAGGTGGGGTTTGTTTTTGATCTTCTATTTCCTTGTTCCTGACGGATCTTTCTCCCTTGTACGTCACCCTGTTCCGGCCGTCTCGGAGGAGCGTCCGGAGCTTTGCAAGATCTGTACAGCACATGTTGTGTTTTTCACCTTGCAAGTGATTTGCTGTGACACGCGAGCCTGGCAGCTGCACCGTGAGAGAGTCAGCACTACACTTTAAAAGACTATCGAAAGTGTCTCTGTAGTACAAGGGAAAGGACTGAATCCGTCAGAAAAAACACTCTACAAACTTAACCTATAGTCTGTTATTTGCAATCCTTCATAATTATTATTCTTTTGTTTCATTAATCGATATTAATAAATTGTTGGATGTGTTTAACTCTTTAGTTTGTGAATGGACTGAAAGAGAGGGCACGGCGGGACATAAAAAAAAAGGAGAACTTTAACATCTGTGTCAGGCTACCCCTGGACACACTTAAGCCTGACAATTGGGGGCTCGTCCGGGATGTTGGATATCTGAACATCTTATCCATCCCACATTTAGGCCGTCTCACCGCCTCTCATTCAGTTCATTCGCGGGAGGTTGGGTGATGCCCGTAAAAGATCGTGCACGGCATCACCAACTCCTATCGGATTCACGACTAAAGAGGATCGAACCACACGCCTCTCAATGTAAACTGAATATTTGTTCACTGTGCAGCTCACGCACAGAATTAGGAAAGTTTGACCGGTCCAGATCAAGGAAAACCCCACTTGAAGAAGAAGAGTGTCGATACAGAAGCACTGTATCGTAGTTAGTGTAGAGAGGTGTTTATCACCTTCATTGCGCTGCTGAGACAGCAAGTTAAAATTAGTACCCGGAGCAAAACTGTAGAAGAGATTTAGCATTCAAACTCTAAGAATTAAGTTGTCGTGGCTATTCAAGATCCATTACCAAGTAGTGAGGGTAAGTCATAAGAGAGAGTGACGTAATTTGAAGTTCACGTAAATTGTAATTTGTCGTCACCTGCTAATCCTTGGCAGTAACCTTTAGAGTTTATACATGCCTGCGGGAAAGAAAAAAAAAATCTAAAAAAACCAAGGGTGACTACAGAAATAGAAACCATGGATTATTTTGCAAAATACAAAACTGAAGGTGAGTCGCTAGGGCTTAAAGGTAAGGATCTGGCAGACTACGTTAAAGATATGCGCGAAGCGGCAGAACGCGAGGCTCAGCGGAAAATGGATGCAGCTGAGCGTGAAGAACTGCGCAAGCTTGATGCGGCTAAGCAAGAGCGCGAAGCAGCTGAACGTATGGCAGAACGTGAATCTGCAGAACGTCTGCAAAGACACAAAATCGAAGCAGACATAGAAATGAGAAGAATTGAAGCGGAAGAAAAAAAAAACGCCAGTCGATGTCAAACACTAGCGCTATTTCCAATGGCAGCAACAACGGCGGCGCGAAATTCAAGTTACCATTTTTAGAAGACAATGATGACGTAGATGTATATTTGACACAATTTGAGAGAATTGCAGATCTGAATGGATGGCCGAAAGAAGAGTGGGCCATTCGACTCGCACCCCTACTGAAAGGCAAAGCCAGAGAGATTTATGTTAAGATTCCGAGGGAGTCTATGAATGATTTTGAATACATAAAAAACACTCTGTTCAAAAGATGTCACCTCTCTTCTAGCGAGTACAGAAAGAGGTTCAGAACAGCTAGGAAGGAAGCTCAAGAAGACGTAAGAATGTTGTGGGACAGGTTGGATACCTACCTGACTAGATGGATAGATCTCTCAGGCAAAAAGGAAAAAGATTTGGCTGAAATGCTTATTTTGGAGAAATTTGTCGAAGCGTTGTCCGCCGACCAGGCACATACGTCCGTGAAAAGCAGGTCACGAACAAAGACGAAGCAATAAAAGCTGCGGAAGCGTTCGAAAATATCCGTACCGAAGAAAGAAAAGAAACAGCCGACCGCCGCCGCGAAACGTGCAGAATGTCCGTTTCACGGGACATCACGATAATCGGGTAAGGAACCGCAGCGTTTCACCGAGTGGTGAACAAAGAACCGGTAGTGTGGAGAGAAAGCCTAACACTGAACAAAGAAACGGTAGCGTAGAAGGAAAGTCTAACTCTGAAGGACGTAGAAACTTCCAGCGAGATTTTGGACCGCGCCGTATTCGTGTTATAAATGTGAGGGTCCGCACTTGGCTCGATACTGTAAAGAACCTGAAAAGGCAGCAGCCGTTCTACCAACGGTCTCGGCGGCGTCGCGATCCTGGAAAAGTCACCACTTTGCAAGGAATGTCGACAAATTCCATTCGATCCAAATTGCACTGTAGAAGTGGAGGGCAAATTAGTATCCGCCTTACGTGACACAGGAGCCAATCTAACAGTAGTTGACAGTAGACTTGTCCCTGTAGTTGCCTCACAGGTGAAAACGAGGGGAAGTAACCCTGGCCACATCAGATGTGAAGAAAAGTTTACCGTTAGCCAAAGTTGACATGCATACACCATACTTTGACGGGAAAGCCGAAGTCCTGGTTATGGATCAACCAGTGAAGCCCGTCCTATTAGGCAATGAATGCAAGATAGAGTCGGACGGCAAAGAGGTGCTGGCTAAGATACCAGTCTATGCACGCAGAGAAAGTGCAGCAGCCGTAACACGCGCTCAGGCAAAAGAGGCTAAGAAAAGCAAAGAACTGAAGGCATGCTCAGAACCTTTATTGTCTATGACTCCTCAGAGATTGGCTCGAGAGCAGAGAAATGACAACAGTTTGAGTCAGCTGTTTGACAAAGCTGAAAACAAGGAGTCACATGAAGCTAAGGAAAAATCACGGAATTTTACATTAAGAATGGCATACTCCGACGCAGACAGAAAGAGGAGTCGGTAGAGTACAATCAGGTAGTAGTACCCAAGACATGTAAGACAGAAGTACTCAGGATTGCCCATGACACTCCCATGGCAGGACACTTGGCAACTAATAAGACCAGAGACAGAATAGTGAGAGACTTTTACTGGCCAGGTATGCTAGGTGACATCTCTAGATACTGTGCATCATGTGACGTGTGCCAGAGAACTACCAGCAAAGGCAGAGTCAGAAAGGCCCCACTTGAGAAGAGCAGGCTAGTGAGTGCACCATTTCAAAAGGTAGCGGTAGACTTAGTAGGACCCATCAAACCAGCATCCAGCAAAGGAAACAAGTACATACTTACTATGGTAGATTATGCTACCAGGTACCCAGAAGCAAGTTGTCTAAAAAAACTGTGACGCGACCACCGTGGCAGAGCCCTGTGGGTGATGTGGTCACGCCTAGGCATTCCGGGAGAGATAGTGACGGATAACGGCACTCAGTTTCACTTCTGACGTAATGACTGAAGTAAACAAATTACTCAGCATTAAAGGTCACCGCACTACCCCGTATCATGCCCAGTCAAATGGCCTTGTAGAGAAACTAAACGGAACGCTCAAGCACATGCTAAAGAAAATATGCTTGGAACAACCTCAGGAATGGGACAGATATGTTCCAGCGCTGCTTTTCGCGTACCGTGAAGTACCGCAAAATTCAACCAAATTCTCTCCCTTTTGAACTTTTGTTTGGTAGGGAAGTGAGAGGTCCAATTCAGGTCCTCAAACAGATGTGGACAGATGATGAAATGGAAGAAGAAGTACGTACTAGTGCGGAGTATGTTACAGATTTGAAGAACAGGGTGTATGACACCTGCAAACTAGCAAGAGAAAATCTTTCGCTAGCATCTGACCAACAGAAGAAAGTATAGCATTTGATAGGCAGAAGTAGTTTGACCCACACCCAAGGAGAACAGTCAAAGCAGGCAGCAAAGTATTAATCCTAGTGCCTGAAAGGCACAATAACTACAGCTAACATGGCAGGGACCATACCTTGTGACAGAAATGGTAAACCAAGTAGACTATAAAGTAGATGTGAAAGGGAAAAGAAAAAACTATTCCACATCAATTTGCTGAAAGAATACCTCGAGAGAGGGAAAGACAAAGATGTGGCAGTAGTAGTCAGTGAAGACTATACTGCAGGGGATGATGCGAGGGATTGTTTCAGCAGGACTCAAGCAATCCCCATGTTACCACTCACTGAAACAGAAACTTACAAAGATGCGGTCATCAATGACAGTTTGACTGCTAAGCAGAAGCAAGCACTTTGGGAGTTCACAGCAAGACATAAAAAGGTACTCACAGATCTGCCTGGAAAAACAGATCTGGAGACTTGTGAGCTGAGACTAAGTCAAGATAAACCCGTGAGAGTGAAACAATATCCTCTTCCACATTCTAAGATAGACACGATTAAAGATGAAGTGAAAAGCATGTTAGCCATGGATGTCATAGAACCAACAGTTTTCATCCTACAATGCGCCCATAGTCCTAGTACAGAGAAGGATGGAAAAGTGCGTTTCTGTATTGATTACAGAAAATTGAACGCAGTAACTATCTTTGACGCTGAACCGATGCCAAACACTGATCAGCTCTTTGCCAAGTTGAGTAAGGCGAAGTATTTCAGCAAGATAGATTTGTCAAAGGGCTTCTGGCAATTACCCATGAAACTAGAGGATAGAGCAAAAAACGGCATTCTCCACACCCACAGGCCAGTACCAATGGAAACGTATGCCGTTCGGAATGAAGAACGCCAGTGCGGTTTTTCTCAAGGATGATGAGAAAATTATTATTGCCACTTCAGCGTAATGATGTAGAAAACTTCATGGATGATGTTCTGATCGCCACTGAAACATGGGATCAGCATGTAGAAGCGCTAGAAGCAGTATTCACCAGACTAGGAGAGACAAACCTTACGTTCAAACCTAGCAAATGTCACTTAGGGTTTGAGGAATTGTCCTTTCTTGGTCATCAAGTAGGGAAGGGAGTGATGCTACCAGAAGATGAAAAGGTAGAGAAAATAAAAAGTGCTGAGCGTCCCCAAACTAAAACAGAAGTCAGAGCATTTTTGGGTCTTGCGTCATACTACCGAAAAATTCGTACCAAACTTTGCGGAGTTAGCTACCCCCGCTGACAAATCTCACCAAAAAGGGTCAGTCCGACCCAGTCCGATGGAGTGACAAATGTGAGAAAGCTTTCAACACGCTCAAAGACAAATTGATCAGTTCACCCATTCTAAGACTTGCTGACAGTGACAAACCATTGTTCTCAGGACAGATGCAAGTGACAAAGGGTTAGGTGCAGTCCTGCTACAAGAACATGACGAGCAGCTCATGCCAGTAGCTTATGCTAGCAAGAAGCTTAGTTCAGCCGAACAAAAATACGCGACGATAGAAAAGGAATGCCCTGGCAATTGTTTTGGGCCATAAAGAAGTTTGAGGTGTATTTGTATGGCCGGCAGTTTGATCTACAGACAGACCATCAGCCCCTCCAGTATTTGGAGAAGAACAAAACAGAGAATGGAAGGCTGATGCGCTGGGCTATTCAGCTCCAAGGACACGACTTCAGGGTACGGGTCATTCCTGGGAAAGAAAACATTGGCGCCGACTACCTGAGTCGCGCGTTCTAATGTTTCCATGTAACAGAATGTGTGCTGACGTAACCAACAAGTTTGAGGTTGTCCCATGGAATCTAAATGTTGATGTCTGCCAGTCTATGTAGTCTCAGGAATAACTCGGAAAATTTGGCCTCATTGACTTGTGCCTTACGACTACTGTGGTGATGGTGGTCAATGACACGTTCTCTAGTAGTGGACTACAAGAAGGTACTGTCGGAGTAGGGTATGGAAGCTAGGGGTACCAAGGATGTGGTAGAGCTTGCCATGCTGGTGTTATTGTACTAGTAGTCAGTGGCGGCAATGTAACTGCTGTGAGCCGCGAAACAGCGTGTTTAGTGTTTGTTCCAGGATAGGAACGTGAATAACTGCGCACATGGGATAGTGCAGACTCAGTTATTTAATCTTCGGGTCGTGCTTCAGCGAAGCAAAAACTTCGAGGTCTGCAAATTTTTGTGACGGGTACATTCTAGAGCACGAAAAGAGACAAAAAAGAAATTGGGAAGAGATGGCTGACCGACAGAACTTTGTTCGAGCTAAATCATAGTACACGCAGTGAGAGAACAGTAGGGGTCGAAGTTGTTCCGAGTTTATTTTAATATTGGACCTTCTGTGTCATGTTGTTTTGGGCTTTGAGCAGTTGCAGAAATAGTTAAAGTGTTTAGTGTTGAAGGAATCATCTTCCTGAGTTGTACATGTGATTTTAATTGAAATTTTAATGCACATTTCGGGTTATGAAATTGTGCGGAGGACGGAAGAAAGAGGAGATAGTAATTCCTTCGTTCAGTGGCTTGGGGGAGTGCAAGCATGTTTGACGTCACTAGTGACGACTTTCCTTTGAACTGGCCAGCCCTGCGAGCGAGTATGAAGGTAGGGCAGTTTGACGTCACAGACTGACGTCTTTTGAAGCTTGGCGGTCGAGCTAGACCTACGTACAGCCCTGTGCAGGGCAGGTGGAAATCATGTCACACAGTGACGATTTTCGGATAAAACACGTCATTCAAGTTTGAGTTTAAAGTTGGCGAAAACCTTGAACTTGAAAGGTGGACGTGTTCCACTAGCGGAAACAGAAGAGTGTTTTGATGAGTCAGTTACGATGTATTGTGGATCGAAGACGTTAGCCTTGTGGCGAATGTGCGTTGTTGTAACTTATCGAAAATGGGATTTCGACTTAAGGTGGGGGGGTGTTGTCAGACACACCAAGCACCATCTCCTCCTCATCGGCTAACCCATTGACCCACATTTTATTTGGGAAACACAATTCTAAATTATTGGTGTCTTTCATAATTTAGCTATATTACATCATAGAGATGTCATAGTGACCGATGGGTTATGATTGGCAGGATAGGACTCTCCTGTCCTCCGCGTCATTGGTCACTATGAACAAGAGATCAGCGCGCGGTGACGCTAGGCAAAAGGCTGGAACCGTTGCAGTTCCATTAAGCCCATGCAAGAGGCAACAAGGCGCGCAAGCTCCCTGGAGTGTTTCGACCACACTACCATCCGTAGGATCACCGTCAGTGTCATCCCCTCCTGACCATATCACCCTGGTGAGGTCCAGTCCACGCCAGAAACATCCACGCAGGCAGACCTCATCAGCTGGTAGAAAGCAGGAGGATCGAAACTAGCCGGCGGTGGTGCCCCAGGTCCTACGAGGGTCGCGCGCTCCCGAGAGACACATAGCGGAGAAGGAACAGCAAAAGACGTCACGGCGTTGACGTAGGCGCCGTCGTGACGCCCCCTTTTTATTCTACAGAATTTTCATGTAAGAACTAGTTCTTACCTAACACTGTCGCTACCTGCTCCTCGCGCGATCGTGTCGTATCATTGACTTCAAGATGATGATTAGTATAGTGAATTTATAAATTGTTTGTTAGAAATCATGTCAGATGAGTGATCCGATAATTGAGGCCGTGCAAGATATTCTGCGGGTGTTTGTGCTGTCTTGTATGCTGTATCTTTCTTTATTTCTTTTCTGACCCGTTCCTCATTGTATACGTGTGTCGTGATTGAAGAGATGTGGATTGGGTGCGTGATGCACTGGCTCTTTGAACGATTCAGATTTTATTGTGAGAAGCCAGAATATGTATAGTATCTGGACGATGTTAAATTCAGAATTTGAAGTGTTGAATTATAAATAAAAAGAAAATTGTACATGAATGCAAGAAATTGTGAAGCGCATAGGAGTGCATGTGTAATTATTGTACTTTTAATATGGAAATAGTGAATGATGTCGATGTACCACCTGTAACACGTTATTAGGAGGGATTGGTTACCTCTGTGTGTCTGCAGGTGGGTTTGGTTTTGATCTTCTATTTCCTTGTTCCTGACGGATCTTTCTCCCTTGTACGTCACCCTGTTCCGGCCGTCTCGGAGGAGCGTCCGGAGCTTTGCAAGATCTGTACAGCACATGTTGTGTTTCACCTTGCAAGTGATTTGCTGTGACACGCGAGCCTGGCAGCTGCACCGTGAGAGAGTCAGCACTACACTTTAAAAGACTATCGAAAGTGTCTCTGTAGTACAAGGGAAAGGACTGAATCCGTCAGAAAACACTCTACAAACTTAACCTATAGTCTGTTATTTGCAATCCTTCATAATTATTATTCTTTTTTGTTTCATTAATCGATATTAATAAATTGTTGGATGTGTTTAACTCTTTAGTTTGTGAATGGACTGAAAGAGAGGGCACGGCGGGACATAAAAAAAAAGGGAGAAACTTTAACACCGGATACTCTCGAATACACTCGTCGAATACCTACTCGGAGAGAGAGAGAGAGAGAGAGAGAGAGAGAGAGAGAGAGAGAGAGACGAGAGACAGACAGACAGACAGACAGACAGACAGAGTGACAGAGACAGAGAGACGGATACGGATACGGGTACGGATGATTTATTCAGTATAGGCCACGGCCCCTTATGAAGGAGGTGGATTAAACATGTACAAAAAGTGATAATATAAAACATACTGAGAAAAAAAGGAATGAAAAAAACATAACTTAGTCAAGAACATGCTAAGCTCCAGCGTTTTAAAAGCTTTATTTAAGCACAATGCAAGATTTTTTACATTTCTTTTGTGCAAGACATGAGTAAGGTGAGTCTAAACAAGGATGGTTGTCAATAATAATAACTTGGAGGAATGAATTTATCTCTAAGATCACTCAAGGCAGTATAATGCAGTACAAAAATGAACTTCATTTTCACACGCGTTTTTACATAATGGACAAGTAAAGATCAGAAATTACAATGTTGCCTGTAACAAAAATGATTTTGCACTAAGATATCCGATATTCCAAATTTAAATCTTGTCACTATAAATGTCTGATGTCTGTCCATTTTCATTGACAAGTAAGTCGGAATACAGTGCAAGGAGTTATAGTGTCTATACAGATCAAATCGAGTACTATCATTCACGTGAGAATTCCATTCTGCCATCTGCTATCAACCAATCTGGCACGGAGCGTTCGTGAATAAAAGGTCGGTTCATCTCCTGAATCCCTGATTTAAACCAGGCATATCCGAAACCCAATTCATGTAATCTAATTTCTCATTTTTTCGGACCAGTTTTATTTCCCCCCTGGTATCTAGGTACATAGCATGTTGTAAGCTTTTCTTGGGTAATCTTTTCAATCATTCATTTGTATCAGTTTTAAACCATACCTAATACATACTAACTCAACGTATGCAGAATTCAAGGTATATTGGGTACGGAAACCAACAAACACCAAGAAACCTCTTCAGGGAAAAGAAATGGGAGCTTCTCACAATCGACTGCAGCTTTATCCAAACCAAAATTTTAGCACTGTATTGAACAATAGGTTGAATTTGGGAGTCAGCTAATTCACAAATGCTTTGAATGACTGATTTTCCCAAACTTGATAGTTTTTCCCTCGTTATACACAAAAAAACAGCATGTTTTTTGCTTTGCTCGCAAAATCTTTACAGGCAAAATTAAAATTAAAACTTAATCGGGTATAAAAAATAGATTCCTAAATGTTTGTATACATTTAAGACTGGTATGATTATTCCGTTATAATTCCAGTGTTTCTCCTTGCTCCCAAATAGCCAACCCCCTTTCTGAATATAATTGTATTACTCTTCTGCATATTTCTTTCAGTTGTAGAGAAGCAGCATCAGCACGCCCCAATTTTTTTTTTCAGCTATGAGAGACAGAGACACACATGAGAGAGATGTTTGAAACGCGTGTTTCTACCAGTCCCTAACATTTGATCCTGCAATGAAAATCACATGTACGTTCGTGTCGATTTCAGTAATAGTGGTTTTCATTGAATTACATTGTGGAAGAAGAAGAAAAGAAGAAGAAGAAGAGAGAGAAGACGAAGAAGAAAAGAAGAAGACGAAGAAGAAAGAAAGAGAGAACGAGAGAGAGAGAGAGAGGAGAGAGAGAGGGAGAGAGAGAGAGAGAGTTCAGAGTTCAGACTTCAGATTTTATATTCATTAAGGCCATTGGCCCATTTTAAAGGGGAATGAGCACAATCGTTTACATTTTATGTAAAACAACAACAGCAACACAACAACAACAACAAATCATTGGTAAGGGAAAAAAGAAACAGTCATACCAATAAGAACATCAGCCAAGATGTCATTATTTCTCTGATCTTAGACATCTAAAACAAAAACATACCTAAATTCCTCATAACGTGATAACTTATAGAGGCTAAGTAGTAATCGTAAACAAAACCATATATGGGAGTCACGCTTTGCATGTCAACGATGCGACCTATCTAACTCGAGTCTATTCACGCCCAATTTCTTCTCTGTCGAGTGTTTCAAACATACGCTCGCAGTCATCACCGATCTCATTCTCACTCCTACTTAAACCACAAAACAGTAAATCATTCCATTTTGAGAGCGCCCTTTCAGGTCGTCAGCCTCCTTTCCAAGTAACTCTACTACCCTATCACCCAGGTCAGAGTTCATTCTTTGCAGGTCATTGTTCTGAGAACGCAATACGCCACTTCCTTCCTGAGACCCTTCACCTTATTCTACAAAGCAGTGTACTGTTTGCCAAGGGTCTTCACATCTGTTTTTCCACATCGTCCAACTTATAGTCCAAAACCTTGTTGGTCCTGGGTCCATTTCCAGTTACCTTGGTCATGATGTCGGTCATGGTGGGTTGGTTTAGACACAGAAGAGTCATCAGAGGGGCAGCACACCTGTATGCCTGTAGCATAACCCAGACGTGTCTGCTTGACGTTGTATTTCTCTTCACTAGGGGGCCCAGCTCCATGGTTTTGCTCCACATCCTTCACACTGCAGTAAACGACCAGTCCGCCCCCAGATAACAACACGAGGAACAGACCTGCACATAAACCGTCACTCGGCAAGTCAAGATAGAGACCCGCTCGCATTTTTGCTTTGTTGTACACCATCTCTTGAACATGAAATGCAAAAGTATGTCAAAGAAGCATCTACATCTTGCTCAAAACGATAGTCCATCCAATGGCATGGTTCCAACACTAATCGTATGTAATCGTATGCACTGTCTCGGACAGCAACAACACGTCCAGGAAAACCTGTCGCAATTGAAGATAAACATGGAGAGACTTGCACCCTACATCTTGCTCCAACACTGCGTTAACTTACCCCCGAACTCACTTAGAGAGAGAGAGAGGAGAGAGAGAGGAGAGAGAGAGAGAGAGAGAGAGAGAGAGAGAGAGCATTGCTACTCTTAACATTTGATTCCGAAAAAAAAAAAAAAAAAAAAACCGTACAAGGTCAGTTTTGTAGATATCATACAAAAGGTCGACGCTCCCTAACCGACCTGCCTGACCGGAACAAAATATTCGTTTGTCAAGTTTGACACTTCGTTTCTGACCAGGCACTGGCCTCCACTTTGGAATTGAAGCAGCAGATTAATGCAGCAGAATAATTCAGATAGTTCTCCCTTCCTGTCGCAATGAATCTATCAAATTTCATTTAAGGACTACGTAGCCCCGGCATACAGATCAAGTATACATAAACAAAATAGAGAGAGAGCGATGAGCACACACACACACACACACACAACACACACACACACACACACGCAAACACATACACGCACGCGCGCGCGCGCGCGCGCGCGAGCTTTGCACAATGTAGTTTCAATTCAGTTTCTTTCGTTTTCTTTCGTTGAAAATTACTCACTTTGTCTTCGATGCAAACGAGATAAATGCTCTCCTTAATTGTAAGCGGTCAAAAGAATTTTTTTTTTCATTTTGGTCGGCATTAATTTTCCCCTTGCACTAAAATGTTATCACACCCTCTGATTGGTGAACAAAATCGAATCGTTACTTCCAGACCAAAGGAACCGTATAGGAAAGGGAAAAGAAAAAAAATGGAAAAAGAAATAAACACAACCGAAAAGATAGCCTGCTTTCCCTTAAACAGGCCCAGCTAAATCCTCGGGTGTAACGTACACAAATCACCTAAAGCTCTCGAAATTATCGCCTGGCGGGTAGGAAAAAAGGTACAAAGCTCAAACTTACCCAACTGAGTACCCAGACGGTGAGTAAATTCAGACTGTCCTGCCCCCCTCCCCCCCCTCCTCCCTCCCCCCCCTTCGTTTCCATATCATTTCTTTCATTCAAAATTGCCAGATTGTCCCAAACGACAAAATCAAACCACATTCCATCTGAATTTGAGAGTAAGGTGATTCTGACCTGATACAGAAAGCACTCCCGCTCTGCTCAAACTCAGTTCAATTACCGTTGTGTAGTGGCGTTACGTAGAGACAGAATCAGCGATGATAACGCAGAATTCTTCAGAAAGCGTTGAACGATTTACTTGGGGGGTAGAATCGAGTTTTATATGGTATGTTTGATCTTTGAAATAGTATGCTGTTGCCACAAAGCACACGTAGATTGTTATATGCTTACTGCCGTTGTAAAGACCCAGACTTGGGTTCAGAGTTATCAATAGCTACCACCACTACCACCACCACACCAACTACTATTAGTACTACTACTGCTACTACTACCACTGCTACTACTACTACTACTACTACTAACTACTGCTGCTTACTACTGCTGCTGCTGCAGCTGAAGATGATAATGAAAACTTTGATGTAACAAATCTCTAACCATGTCAGACTTTTCAAAAAACCGTTAGAGTGTGTACGTGGAGGTTGACGTTTTTTCTATACCCGCGGTGTGATGTGCAGCTCTCACACACAAACAGCAAGCTGGAGAAACTGCTTCGGAAGCGGAGCATTTACCATCCACTGATTATACATCGGAACTACTACTGATCCATATTGCATGTTGCTTTTGTTTTAAAAATGTTGAATCATGCAGTTTCCACACTTACTGGCTTTGGCAGCCCCATATTACCACGTTGTTGTCTCCCTTGAATACCAGCTTAACGAACGAAAAGGAAATGTTTCTATATAATGTACTACAAAAAAAGTCCATTTTAAGATTTCAGCATGGAACAGATTGTAATGAAAAAAAGTTATAATAACGAAAGTAGTACAAAGCTGATACAGTGAGTTACATACTACCTCGTAACAGTCCCAGAGAAGAAAACTATTTACTTTGATTTCTGAGGCAGTTTAGATATCAAATTCTCTCCAGAATCGAGATGCATAATACCATAAATAGTAACACCAAAAACAATCTGAGGCCACATGGAGCAAGTTTAAATCACGATTTCTTAAAAGAACAACAGACATGATATGCCTGTTTTTAAGCCTTTCGTTATATTTTAAGAATTATTCTCTTCCTGAGTTAGCCCCAACAAGAACCAAAAAAAAAATAAAATAAAAAATAAATAACAAGACAAAAAACATAATGCGTTTCGACCTTTTAGGTCTTCTTCAGGAAAGATAAACAACATTCAGAACAATAAAATCGAAAAGCGAGCAATCACTTACCTTCTCGTATTCGGCGCAAGATTGTCGTTGAAACAAATTTTCGTTACATGATTTAAGCCCAGTCTTCATTACCCCCGTTTAATCTAAATCTTCTGTTATTCGGACACTGAATGTGTATACAGAATAGTATCACGGATGTAAGAATTCGTCCAGATTTTGAAAGTTCCATTCACTGTAGCGCCCAGCATTAATATATGCCATTTTCGCTGCCCAAGTAAACGTGCTGTTGGTTATAGAGGGATACAGTGGTCTGTAAGATGATTATGTCGCCTTCTCCACTCTCCTGAATTGGATAGCCTCGTCTGCCATATAAACCGCAGGTGAATGTGGACGTTCAATCCTGAGCATAACGTACAAACTTTGCATTGAAAATATTTTTGATGTTGTTGTTTGATGTTGTTTGATTGTTTTCTAGTTTTCTTTTCTTTTTTAAAGTATGTGCTTGAAAACAAGTTAAAAAAAAAAAAACATGACAATTGAAAACGAAGAAAGTCAGAAACAAAACAAATATTTTCGCGACACACGAAGTCAACAACCAGAGCAGTTTTTGGCGTCATGAGTCACGATGGTTCAGGGACATTCAGGTACACCATAAACTGAAACATCACGTCTGTTTTCTGCAGAAAAGTGAACTTCGTAAAAAAAAGCTCAGAAATGGCGGTCTGTGAGCTTTTACAAAATGCGGTCCACCGTCTGCTACAGGAACACGTGCATTCTGCAAAAAGTGGAAGTCCTCTTTCACGGGCTACACCGACTTATTCTAGCTTTAAGGCATGACAGATCAAAGAGGAGGCTATCAGTTGCATACATGGTTTTTATTACATTACTATGTCTGGCTGAAGGCATTTTACAGCGTTGGCAAACTGATGGGACAAGGAGAAATCTGACAGACAATCCATACTCAGCAGCTCTGACCACTACGCCATTGTCAAAACCATCGATTATCACCACTCCCATCACTATCCGGCCCTTAAAACACACACACACACACACACACGCAAACGCGCGCGCGCGCGCGCGCGCCGCGCGCCGAGAAATCAACGACTTGAAATCTAAGAACAGTATCGAATTAAGCAAGTCATTTGCTACTACTTTGAAGGACGCTGCCAAGAAAAAACCCAAAACGCAGTTCGTAGTAAGCAATGTCACCACTGTCAAAGACCAGACGCTGGAGGCAAAGAAGAGAATGATTCAATGCTGCCATCACGTCAGAACTGTTGGGAATACGCAACATCTGTATAATTAAACACGACAACTTGAAAGAACCCATCACCTCAGGCACGACATTCACCCCATACAAGAGGCACCAGCGTACTGACTGGGCAACATAGATGTGGGTCCGAAACCCGGTGTGGTCACAGTCTACCATTGTACCATACTGAGGGGGGGGGTGGGGGTGGGGGGGGGGGGGGGGGGGGGGGGGGGTGTGTGGGGGGGGGTGGGGGGGGGGGGGGGGGGGGGGGGGGGGGGGGGGTGGTGGGTGGGTGGTGGGGGGGGGGGTGGGGGGGGGGGGGGTTGGGGGGGGGGGGGGGGGGTGGGGGGGGGGGGGGGGGGGGTGGGGGGGTTGTGGGTGGGGGGGGGGGGGTGGGGGGTGGGGGGTGGGGGGGGGGTTGGGGGGGGGGGGGGGGTGGTGGGGGGTGGGGGGGGGGTGGGGGGTGTGGTGGGGGGGGTGGGGAGGGGGGGGGGGGTGGGGGGGGGCGGGGGGTGGGTGGGGGGTGGGGGGGGGTGGGGGGGGGGGGGGGTGGGGGGTGGTGTGGTGTGGGTGGGGGGGGGGGGGGGGGGGGGGGGGGGGGGGGTGGGGGGGGGTGGGGGGGGGGGGGGGGTGGTTGGTGGTTGGGGGGGGGGGGGGGGGGGGGGGGGTGGTGGGGGGGGGGGGGGGGGGGTTGGGTGGGGGGGGTGGTTGGGGTGGGGGGGGGGGGGGGGTTTGGGGGGGTGGGGGGGGGGTGGGGGGGGGGTGGGGGGGTGGGGGGGGGGGTGGGGGGGGGGGGGGGGGGGGGGGGGTGGGGGGGGGGGGGGGTGGGGTCCGTGGGTGGGTGGGTGGGTTGGGGGGGGGGGGTGGGTGTTGGTGGGGGGTGGGGTGGTGGGGGGTGGGTTGGTTGGTGGGGGGGGGTGTGGGGTTGGGGGGGGGGGTGGGTGGTGGGGGGGTTGGTTGGGGGGGTGGGGGGGGGGTGGGGGGGGGTGGGGTTTGGGGGGTGTGGGGGGGGGGGGGGGGGGGTGGTGGGGGGGGGGGGGGGGTGTGGGGGGTGGGGGGGGGGTGGGGGGGGGGGGGGTGGGTGGGGGGTGGGGGGGGGGGGGGGGGGGGGGGGGGGGGGGGGGGGGGGGGGGGGGGTGGGTTGTGGTGGTGGGGTGGGGGGGGGGGGGGGGGTGGGGGGGGGGGGGGGGGGGGGGGGGGGGGGGGGGGGGGGGGTGTGTGTGGGGGGGGGTGGGGGTGGGGGTGAGGGGGGGGGTGGGGGGGGGTGGGGGGGGGGGGGGGTGGTGGGGGGGGGGGTGGTGGGGTATGGGGGTGGGGGGGGGGGTGGTTGGGGGGTGGGAGGGGTGGGGGGGGGGGGGGTGGGGGGGGTGGGTGGGGGGGGGTGGGGGGGTGCGGGTAGGGGGGGGTGGGGGGGGGGGGGGGGGGGTGCCAAGGTGGGTGGGGTGGGGGTGGGGGGTGGGGTTGGGGTGGGGGTGGTGGGGGGGGGGGGGGGGGTGGGGTGGGGGCAGGGGTGTGTGGTGGGGGGGGGGGGGGGGGGGGGGGGGGGGGGGTGGGGGGGGGGGTGGGGGGGGTGGTGGGGGGGGGGGGGGGGGGGGGGGGGGGGGGGGGGGTGGTGGGGGGGGGGGGGGGGGGGGGGGGGGGGGGGGGGGGGGGGGGGGGGGGGGGGGGGGGGGGTGGGGGGAGGGGGGGGGGTGTTGGGGGGGGGGGGGGGGGGGGGGGGTGGGGTGGGGAGGGGGGGGGGGGGGGGGGGGGTGTGGTGGTGTTGGGGGTGGGGTGGGGGGGGGGGGTGGGGGGGGGGGGTGGGGGGGGGGTTGGTGGGGGGTGGTGGGCTGGTGGTGGGGGGGGGGTGTGGGGGGGTGGGGTAGGGGGTGGGTTGCGGTGGGTGGTGGTGGTGGGTGGGGTTGGGGGGCGTGGGTTGGGGGGTGGGGGGGTGTTGGGGGGTGTGGGGGGGGTGGGGGGGGGGGGGTGGGTGGTGGGGGGGGGGGTGGGGGTGGTGGTGGGGGGTGGTTGTGGTTGGGGGGGTGGGGGGGGGGGGGGGTGGGTGTGGGGGGGGTGGGGGGGTGGTGGGGGGGGGTGGGTGGGGAGGGGGACTAGCAGGTAACAGATTCTCGCATCTCTCTTGTTCTTAGGAAAATTGAAATGAAAGAAAATAATTAAGTCTTTTTGTTTAATCTATTGTTGTTTCCTTTTGTACAAGCAACACATTGTCAGAGTGAGTGTGCCAGTTTCACCACACATTGAAACACTTAACAAACCCAGACACTTTTGTATCAAAATAAAAAAACATTAAAATCTCTGCAAAAAACGTGTCCATTTGTAAATGAACAGACAGGACTATGCTGGTGTGTAAGGGACTGGTGGGAAGGGTGAAAAACAAAAAAAAAAAAAAAAAAAGGTTAAAAAAACGCCGGTAGTGGAAACTTTTTTTTTTTTTTTTTCTCTTTTTTTTTTTTTTTTTTTTTTTTTGTTTTCGGCTTTTTTTTTTACAAAAATTTTCAATGAAGAGGACAGTGTGAAAGCCTGAGCACAAAAGCACCACAAAGATAAGAAGGTACGTGGATTTTTGGGCCTTCGGGAAAAAAATCATCGTCTTAGGTGCTCTAGTGATCCGATTAACTGATATTGCCACAAAAAAAAAAAAAAAAAAAAAAAACCAAAAAACAACAAACACAAACCACAAAACAAAAAAAAAAAAAGCAGTGAGGGAACCCCGAAACTAGGGCCCAGCAACATCCACCAGGCCTGCATACGCCAGCCCAGGATCCACCAACACCCCAGGCCTCCAGATCTGACCCCTCCCACACCACGCCTTCTGGCAAAACCGCCTTTTCTTAAAACAACCGCTCGCTTCTATCTAGACTATGCTTTGAAGTGACTGTACCAAACATGTTCAACCACACTTGTGTAACTTGTGTTTTTGGTCACACAGAGTCGAAATCAGATGTCACCCACATTTACATTACGCAGCTGAGGCATGTTTCCCATTGTTTCTGCCATTATGTGACTTTTTATTATGTATGCCTGGACTAGAAATCCTAATGTACACATGTTTAGTACAAACAGAATTAGTTTCATTTAAGCTACTAAAAATGTTTAACGCATAAACAGAACGCATAATAAAAAAAAATTATTTCATTATATAATTATTTTTGTTAAAAATATATTGATAGTAATTATTATCATTCATTTCTTGTATTATACTTTTTTTTTTTTTTACATATTTCTCTACTTTTTCTTCTCAAATAGCATTGTCAAGAGGCTTTACAAAACAATTCTTCACTTTGTCTTTTTAAATTGTTTCTCCTCTCAAGTGTATGTAAAAAAGATCTCTGAGGCATACCTTGATTTATATTTAATCATTTCACATTTCACTACACTTAGACAACTGGTTACCAAATAATGAGTAGGACAAATAAACAACATTTTATATCTATTCCAGTGGAACTGGCTGTCGTGTCCATTGTCAAAAATTTAGACTGTTTAGTTGTTCAACATCTTGCTCAAAAACGATCACAAAGATTCTGTCTTTTCAGTTTTCCTTGAATGTTAAAAAAAGAAAAGCTTGCCAAAGATAGATAATTAGTATTAATCCACCATCCCATCAAAAGGATGATACAACTGGAAAAGTGTGTCTACTGACGGCTATTTATGTACGTGAGGGATGGGTTTCTTACGGTTACACTCTTTGCCCCCAGTCTCTGCACCATCTGATATAACCTTACTTTAATTCTTGGCTGTTACTGTCGGATTCAATTCTTCCACTGTTAACCATGAGTTTCTGTCTACCTACCCAACTTGGTCCCAAGTGAACCTAAATGGATTCGTTTGCTACAAGCAGACAAAATTAAAAAAAAATTCTTAATCACAGGTGACTTAAAGTGCTCACATCAACCCTTTTCTGGTAGAAGGAATGTCAAACAGTTACAAGCAAAGGACGTCGTTTTGGTTTGAAAATCAGGTGGATTCCTCCCTCTGTCTTCTAAAACGATGGGCGAAATCACACGCCCCCACCCCGATAACCCCCAATCATAAAGCCACCCGCCATCGACTTAACCACTGGCGTTTAACCAGATGACAAGTTACAACCCACCCGTTATGTACCTGGAACCCAATAGATGATCCCTCTGAACAGTGATCATATACCACTTGTGACCAGGTTTGAAATTTAGATCAATCTTCCGCACACAGACTCAACAGAAAGACAAGGTTCCCAAAATAAGAAAAACAACGTGCTGACCTGGAACAAATTTAACAAAATATATTCCTTTTCTTATGATGGGTTCGAAATTTTCTGTCTGTTGATCAGGATGTTTGACACCTTATATCCATGATGTGTTTACTAAAGCTGTTCTATGCAATGCCGCTGATAAATTCCATTCCCAAGTAGAAGTCAAAGAACATCAACAACAAAAAAAAACAAACAAAAAAAAAAAAACCAAAAGAAAAACAAACAAAAAAAAACCATTATGTCGGGAGAAACATTTGGTGGAATAAAAGCTTGCCAGAGAGCAAAAAACAAGAAAAAGTTCAAATGCAATGCTTATCTAAGCACCAATCTATTGAAAAGCCCTTGTGGAAATGAAAAAAAAAGTAATGTAATAGAGTAATAGATAAAGCCCAAAAAGAATATTGGTAAACCTTTTTGGTACAAACGAAGTTTTTCAATCATAAAGATCTTCAGAAAATATGAGAAAAATTGAAAAAACAATGAAGAATGGCGTAAAACTGCCACAATATCAAGTACAAATTGTCTCATTTGTGATTTGACACAACTGATTACGAAAAAGCCAAAGCTTTTTGGCTGATATGTTTGCAAATAACAGTTCGTCAGAGGCGATGGACTGTCGGACAAAGATAGAAAGTACAGAGCAGACGACATGAGTTCAGCTTATGATGAAGACATCGGAACAGACCAAAAATCTGTCTATTAATGCTGCAATTACGATAGGCAGAATTAAAAGAGTGTATCTCTAATCTCGGCAGCAAGAAAACATTCAGCTTGGCTCTGGATGGAATTTCTTACTAACGAAATGTTAGGTATCATTTTATGCCACCAAAATATGTTGATTGTTTCACATTTTATTTTGTCCAAAAAAATGATGGGAAAGTGGACAATACCAAACGTATGGAAACAAGTCAATTGTTTTAACCTATTCACAATCAGGAAAGCCCCTGGAATGATTTAAAAACAGCTAGAGACCAATTGCGTTAACGTCGACACACATGTAAAATTATGGAGAGAATTACTATTAAGGAGACTTAATCACTATTGTTGAAAAGTACAAGGTTAGTTATTCACAATTAATCAGCGGCAGGCTTTAGAAGATGGTAGATCACCCATTGATCAACCTGAATAAAACTAACGACTCAAATTAAGCAACAGTTTGCCATACAAAAGAATGTTCTTGGTATTTTTTTTGACGTCAATAAAGGCTTACGACCAAATGTGGCACAATCGCTACTGACAAAGTTACGAAGAGTTGGTATTGAAAATGCGGTAATATGTTTGATTTATTTTTAATCAAAACTTTCTTTTCAATTCAAAAGTCGATCAATACAGACAAGGGTTGGAATAAAAAAAATACGTACTCCAATATTAGATCTCTTCATATGGGCCTTCCTCAGGGATCAGTCATTGTTGCCTCCATCTGTTCAATATTCTAATGTCAGATCTTCCTAGGGGGTTTATCGAAAGATTTACAGTTGTAGTTCAATATGCCGACGACATCTGTTTATGGATGAAAGTATCAATGAAAAGAAAAAAACTCCAACCAGCGCTCTGAATTAACCACCTAGAAGCTACACCCAACACGAACTCGATAAAATAGTAAATTATAATGACTGAAAATGGTCTTTCCAGTCATTATATCTTGAAAAAAAAACACAGTATGATGCTTTTCAATTCAGGATACAAAACCCTGAAAAACTTCCTGTATTTTTTCTATCCTTGGTTCAGTCATGGGGGGGGGACGATATACTCAAACAACAAGTTTTTGGGGTGTTTATCTCACTTCACGGCGGGTCAAAACTTTCCCTGACCAGCCATATTGAGCACATGCTAAGTAAACAGCAGAAGGAGCTTAAACTCTTATTAAAAATCATTAGTAAACAAAAGTTGGGGACACGATACAAAATATTAATTTTACTGTCAACGTCATTTGTGAGTTCCAAATTGACGTATGCACAGGAGGTATTTTACTTACGTGCTCCACAACATTTTACTGACCTCAAATGCAAAGTGTTGACTGCAAAAGCCTATAAAACTTTATCTAGGAGTGCCATTTCACGCATCAAATTTAGGAAACTATAAGAGCAGGTGTTTTTGTTTTAACCTCATAATGATGAGCTAAGAACTCTTTCTGCTGCCACACAATGTTTTTACGAAGCTCCTCGTTCGAAATATTTCACAGAGGCCGAAGTTTGCATGAGGACATCAATCCTCATTTTGCAAAAAAAAGGGCTAAAGTCCATCCAATCCTTAAAATATCCATAAACAAATTTACTTCAGATCTTAAAAAATCAAAATTAAAACAGAAAGGAAATAGCAACAAAACTGTTCCTACTCACCTATACCTACATGGGAGATTAACAATCTGGAGCTTGACATAGATCACACAAACTTATCCAAAAAAACCTGAAATTCACCTAATATCCTGGAAAGGGTCCCCGTCTGCTGCTCCCATATTGATAAAAAGACAAGTATTCTGAACATTTAAAGAATTTATACAGATGGGTCTGTAACTGGGAACAACAAAGTAGGAACTACCTTCGTTTTTCATACCAGCTTTTTAGAATAGAGAAACGATTCCCACATATGTAAAAATGTTTCTATTTTTTTACTGCTGAAAATTAATTGCAAATATTTGAAGAGGCCCTGGAATTACCATTTTCTGATTTTCCCGAAAAAACATATTTTCAGATAATTTTTATTGTGGTGTTTTGATTGAATCCAAATCGGTCTTACGGCAAGGCACTGAAATCTTTAAACCATATTTAAAAGAACAATGCGATTCGATCGGAATTGATATTTGAAATTAACACCACTTGTTCGTGCTTTTATCCCGCATTAAAAGGAACCAGCGTCCACTTTCTGTGTGGGTACCTTCCCACTGTGGAATCGCTTCAAATGAATAGACTAGACTGATCGAGCTGCAAGAAAAGGAACAAACAATCATGATTGGTCAGGTCCAGTTGTTTTAAGATGCGGTTAGATATTTACAAGAAGGTTTAACAACATGTTTAGTAAACGCGCGTCATAACAAAATGTTTGACGAGAAACTTAAAAATCTAAAGTGTGAACTACAGTCAGCACTGCATAAATGCTAAAGAACAGAGGAAAAAATTAAACCTCTTTTAGGTTTCTTGTCCGGAGCTTATTCGAGGTCTGTTTCTGTATAGGTTTTCGTTTAAATGCACTGAAAACAAAATACACACAAATACAGCAAAAATGTCCCAGCGAAAAATACAGTCAAAAAAGTTGTTCAGGCATGAAGAGAATAACGATTAGTCATTTACTTGTTCATTGCTCCGAAGCACAAGAACTAGTAATCTCTCTGAGAGTGGGACGACAGTTTTTATCCAAGTTTTCCATTTCTCTTGAAAATGTTTTTGAAGTTATTCCTCAATCCCACTCCTCCGCATTTTAGTTATCCGGAAGTGTTTGATTGAATTATGTCCAGGTGGTATATTCTTGTGGTTGACTCACCTCAGTTTTTATCATCCCAAAACCCCCATTTTTGTGACTTTAATGTCGTGGCACACACACACGACCACACACACTCACACACACACACTCACGTACGCGTACACGCACCACCGTATCTCTCTCTCCCCCATACACATACTTGCACACATACACGCACGTACACAAATACGGATGGAAGAACGCACGCACAGCACGCACAGGCATGCGGCTCACAACACACACAGAGTATATTTCATATATATATATATATATATATATATATATATATTATATATATATACACATACAATAAACTAACCAATTTCCAAGGATAAGTACCGAGCACACCATTCCAGCAACTTACAGAGCAGCATCTTGGTGTTGCAATGACTGCAAGAAATATTGAAGTATAAACAAAGCTTGCTCTTATGTCTTAGATTGTAGAAATAGAGGGGGTGATAAAGCATTCATATCTGCAGTGGTAGAGATGATTCTGCCTAACTGACAGTATGTGCTTGAGTGGGTGAATGGGGAATAATAAATGCTTCTCAAAATGAACCTTCAGCAAGCTTATAGTCTCCAAAGCGGGAGACCAGTCTCCAATGGGGAGGAAGCTCATAAAATATAACTCCTGGTCAAAATACCGATATTTCGAAACCTGATTGTTTCTCCTCAGCGACCGCGAAAAGTGGTGTTTGACTTCTCTGCCTTTTTCGGTTTTAAGAAGAATGCTATACCAGAAAAAGGCTGGTGTGCAATACCATAGTATGTTTGTTTGAGTTTTCAAAAAACTAACTAAAAGGTGCCACCTAAGAAGCAAAAGAAAACCACGAAAGAGCAAAACAAGCTACATTTTCTTGTGAAAAGTAGAAAATATAAAAAGATAACCCCTTAAGACACAAATGCTGAGGGCCAGTTCTTGGAATGAATCCGCAAAGGACTAAATTACATTAAACTAATAAATTCCAAGGATAAGTACCGTGCACCACCATTCCAGCATGGAATATATATATATATATATATATATATTTATTTATTTATTTATGACATACAAATGCATGTGTTGGCTGTTGCTTTCTTAGTGTGTTATTTGCTAATTCGATGTTAAGGGACTAATGCGTTATTGTTCTTTTTTTTTTTCATATTGGTATATCCTCACTAATTTTCATACGTCCATAGCTTTGAACCTCATTGTTTGGTAATTATCTAACATTTTTAACACTTTTACCCATTGTTTCCCTATGCAATACTTATATCTTAAGCTCTTGTACACACCCATGCAAGTACCGACGACATACACACGTACGTTCATATCAAACTTAACATGCAGTCAACGTCCTCTCCCGCTCTTAAACGCCTACCCACCCCTTCCCTTTTCCCCCATCCATTCCCATCGTCTAATATCACTTTTAGTGAACAAATGTTAAAACAGAATAACAGACACACACACACACACACACACACACACACACACACACACACACACACACACACACACACACAGCTGTGGATTTTTCCGCGTGTTTAATGGGAAAGACTTCGAATACAGGTAAAAATTTAAAAAAAAAAAAAAAAAAGAAAAAGAACCTTTTCTAAATCCAAATGAAATGTTGTGAACGTCACGATGACAGAAATTCTAAAGGTTAGTCCAAAAGAAAATTAGATCGGAAAAACACGGGTCATGGGACAAGACACTAGTCAAATTACTACAGACTTGTTTAATACTGCAGACTGATGCCGGACATTGAAGTCTGCGAATTTCCCGGAGTGGTGAAAAAAGAAGACGCGTTTCGTGAAGACACGCAATGGTAGCTCAAATGTTCGCCATGAAAATATTCTTAAAAAATACCTCTGCATACATCAAACAAGCTGATACATGGAGATACTGGGAGATGTACTTTACATGTTACAACGACTGTAAAGTGCATTAGATATTTGTAAAAACTAGTCAGACATCCAATGTCAAGAATATGTAGACAAGCTTATGAAATGCCCTTGTTACATTACGAATCTCGTCATTTAACTGGGTATTACATATACAGAAGACTCTGACAGAAAATAACTTTATTTTTGTCTGGCTGAACCACGGAGTTGGTTATAAATATGGTTTTATGACGGAATTCAAAGACAGACTCATTTCCTGTTTCAAGCAAAACCAGCCAGTAGAAATAGAGGTAACGACGAATATAGTACGTTCTGTTCGTTTAAAAAAGCTTTTTTCAGGCAGAAAAATACCTTCCTTTAGTTACAATTAAATGGCACAGAGATAGTTTCATCAGTTCCAGATTGAGGGTTGGTGGTCTGAAAAATTGTAAGCAATGGTGTTTAAGTGACGAAAGTACAGATAATATAGCCTGGCCGTCTTGTAGACGTAAATGTGAAATCGAAGAACACTTTGTTATTTTATTGTGCTCTGTATGTTGCAAACGTAAAGGCTGCAGTGTGTTTAAATTATTTTCTATACCACCTAAACAGCTAAAGTGTTGCTATGTTGTTATCTAATCATAATGAACGTGCTGTAAAGGATCTGGCTAAATATATAGCTGAAGCCATGTATGTGAGAAGAAAGATCATGCATCACATAATGCTCCGGTTCGTTTCCGGATGATCCAATACGTGTGTGTTGGGGGATGAGGCGAAAAAGGAGAGGAGTAGGGAAGGGAAAGAGCGAAGCGGACGGTGTGGGAGAGAAAGGACGGTGGAGACAAAGTCAAGTCAAGTCAAGTCAAGTCAAGTCAAAATTATCTTTACTGAGGGTTGAAGAATACGCTGTCAAACTTTTTTTTTTATATCCTGCCCTCATAAAAAAAACAAACAAATATAGCATACAACGGGGAACATTACAGATAACATTTGAAAAGCACATAACTTCAACCATGCACATATGTACATTATTCCTATTACAACATATGAAATAATAAGAAACGATTCTTGGAACATAATTTCAAATGGAGAGAGAGAGAGAGAGAGAGAGAGAGAGAGAGAGAGAGAGAGAGAGAGAGAGAGAGAGCGTGCGTTCATATGGAATTTAGTATTGAGAAATGCGATTGTTCTCTCCCTTATCTTGTAGGGCTAAAGTGCTGAGGGGACAACGAAAAAAATACCGTGTCATGTCAGTGTGTGTGTGTGTGTGTGTGTGTGTGTGTGTGGTGTGGTGTGTGTGTGTTGTGTCTGTCTGTCTGTCTGTCTGTCTGTGTGTGTGAGTGTGTGTGTGTGTGTGTGGTGTGTGTGTGTGTGTGTGTGTGTGTGTGTGTGCGTGTGTGTGTCTGTGTTTTCTGTGTGTCTGTCTGTGTGTGTGCCTCGGGGCAAGGGTGGAGAAGCCGAAAGAAGATTTGTCAACGTATCTTTTTTTCTAGAGGATACTCCATCTCACCCAGCCAATACATCCTTCACGTCATGATCATTAGAATTAGCGGACAAAGAATAAACTCAATTTTTTGCCTTTTATCGTCCAGTCATCCTGCGATTTTTTTTACCTCCATCCTACGCTAGTGAATCCCTGTTTAATGGCCAAATGGACACCGAAAGCAGCACGTACCAAGTCACGTCTTCAGCGCAAAGCAGCTGCAATGTTGATCAAGTTAGCATGAAAATCAATTGTAGCCGCTTGTCCCTCTAGGCAAAATGGAATCCGACCTGGGGGACGATTCTTGACAAGATGGATGTCTGCGTCCTATGATTGCGTATTTAAACATGTTTTTGTCAAACCTTTTGCATACAAATGTGAATGTATGTATCATGTACTCCATAATCCTCTGTGACTGTATTTCCTCTCTCCTTTTTCCATTTTCTTTTGCTTTTTCTTTTTCTTTTGCTTTTCTTGTCTTTAAAATTGTTTCTGCATAAACAAGAACAGATTGGAAGAATAGCTCCGCCTAAAATCTTAATCATTGATCGAATATAAAAGTTTTCTGAGTTCTGAGCGCGCGCTCTCTCTCTCTCTCTCCTCTCTCTCTCTCTCTCCTCTCCTCTCTCTCTCTCTCTCTCTCTCTCTCTCTCTCAACAATATATCTCCCATTCCTCACTGCTTAGAAAACCAGCCTTGCTTTTTGAACGAGCATGTTTAAACATGAATTCATGCTAGTGTACTTAACATGACTACCTGATGAATCAAACTAAATTCCTCCCTCAGGGTATGCTGACGTTACTAGTTAGTAAATGATGCTTCTATATCCCCTATCTGCATAGTAATTTTACATACTACATAGTTTGTGTGTGGGAGGGGGGAGGGGGGGAGCTGAGAGAAAGAGAGAGAGAGAGAGAGAGAGAGAGAGAGACAGAGACAGAGACAGAGACAGAGACAGAGAGACAGAGAGAGAGATGGTAGAAGCGCATGGTGTATTTCTTTTCCCCCAAAATATATATTTCATTCATAAAGATTGAATGTCATTGTCCAGTTTGCTGTAACATTCATACACGTAGAACATACATACTCGAATGTCTTTTTTGCCTCTGAAAAAAGGCTAGCGTGCGATGATGTTTTGGCCAGCAGAATCGTCCTGCAATGTCTATGCGCCTGGTTCTCTCCACAAAGCATGTGCACAACACAGACAGCAATATTTGTTTTAGAATTCCCTAGCGGGAATGTAACGGGCAGCCCAACCAGTCCATGTTCATCCTCTAATTCTTACACGAGAGGGTTCTAGAGAGTGGAAATGGAGCAACGACTCCAGCGTTGGTTTTGTGATGTAGCGGTTTTATGAAATAGTGTGCAATATGTTCTCTTTTGTGTGCCTCATGCTTTTTTTAAAACGTTCAGAACTTGCCCATTGCCCCCAGGGAAAACATCAGATACTTTACACTATACTAACAGTTATCACTCATGTGTGTGTACGTGATAAACACGCCTACGTGAGATTGAGGCAGAACATAATCATATGACAGCATAAATGGTTAT
>JADBJO010009602.1:0-14460 GCA_016801955.1 Conus betulinus | reverse complement strand
AAGAGGGACGGACGACATGAAACAGACAATGGACTGACAAGAGGAGTGAACAATAAGGGTAACAATTGACCAGGCTGTGGTGGTGATGGTGGTTGTGAAAGTGTGACAGAGAATGAATGACATAGTGGTGGTTACGGTGTGACGGTGTAATGTATCAGTCAGTGGTGGTGACATTGTGACCCATGGAGAATTAAACAGCAATGGAGACTGTTGTAGCTGAAGTGTATCAGTCAGTGGTGGTGACATTGTGACCATGGAGAATTACACAGCAATGGAGACTGGTAGCATGAAGTGTCTCAGTCAGTGGTGGTGACTTTGTGACCATGGAGAATTACACAGCAATGGAGACTGTGTAGCTGAAGTGTATCAGTCAGTGGTGGTGACATTGTGGACCATGAGGATTACACAGCAATGGAGACTGTGTAGCATGAAGTGTATCAGACAGTGGCAGTGACAGTGTGACGTCGAATGAACCTGTTAGTGACAGTGACAGACGCTGACAAGATATATGGATAGGGCGAATGATAGTGACGGAAGTATGAATCCACGCAATGACGGTTCGAATTGTGATTTGTTTATGTGAGTAAACTTGTACACAGCGTTCCTTTCTTCACTGGAATACATATGGGGTTGTTCATACAACAAATAAGCACTTTTCTTTCAATTGATTTCTTCATTCCGATTTTGTTTGTTGGTGGAAAAAGTTTGCAGAAAAAAAATTGAATCAAGCTAATCTACCGATTATGAAATATTCTTAAACCAGCTGTCAAACTTACAAGGCAAGGGAAAGGTTTCGGGAAACGAATAATTTGTTTTGATATGAAAAAATCTTCTTCCGCATGTGCATAAGGCTGATTGTGAGAGTGCTTATTCCATGACGTTTACACTTGATAAAGAGACGTATTTTGGGGGTGCCTCAGAAAAATATTTTACTTGTGTGTGCCCATTGTTCCTCCTGAAATTCGCCCTATTCTCTATCAATGGTTTCGACAACGGCACTCATCTGTTGGAAAATTGTATGGTAAGTAAGTTATCTTTGAAAGACACTGAAATGGATGTGGTGGTAGAATGCCAAATTTCTGGTAAAAATTCCCTGAAAATTGCAGATGAACTTGAATACAGGTTGTCATACCTAGAATGGATAATCTGTACAAAATAAACCGTCTCAGATTAAATCTTAAATGCGTATGGAAAACAAATTTTTGGACATGTGTCCCTGTTTGGAGACTGTACATCTTAAATGGATGTGTAATGCGGACCTGTAGGTCGTTTCACATATATTTCTGGAGGAGGATGCAGAGTAAATGACTATTTTCTTATATGTAAGGAACGGTTTTGAGCTTCTGTGTGAACAAGTGAACTCTTACTGTTGTGGAAAGACGGGAATCTTGATCACATGGCCCTAGTACTGACAAGCAAAAGGAAGAGAATTACGCAAATAATGACCTCAAATGGTAAAAAGGATCAGGTGACCTGTAATTATTTCCGGGGATAAGGATTACTCTCTGGAATTTAATCGTTCGCTGTACTCTCAAGATGTTCAAAGAGAAAGTGGCAGTAGCAGAAGGTGTTTATTTATAGCAAGCTGACCAACTCGGACTGTTCCAGATCTTTGATCTCCCTTGCACCTTAAATGGATCCTCAGCATAGGCTCAAAGATTGTTCGTGTTTTCAGACAAAGGTTGATTGACGGTAGATGGCAAATGTGGGACGATCATATACAAAGTAGTGGACGTTATGATTTGTACAGAAATTATTCTAGTTTTCGTTGTACGCAGCATTATTTGAAATTTGATTTGGATATGCATCTGAAAAGATCCATTAATAAATTCAGAGTTGGTGTTTCTGACGTAAGGACTCATTACTTAAGATACAGACAACATAGACAAAATGACTTGGTATGTCCATTGTGTATGCAAGGTGAGGAAAATGAAATACACTTTATGTTCCTTTGTCCAGCTTTAGGAAGATTCGTCAAAAATTTATTCCACAGGAATATCATAGGCGCCCATGTATGTTTTCGTTTACAGTTACTACTTAGCTCTAACAGTTATAAGGTTATTAGGAATTTAGGTATGTTTCTGTTTAAGGCGTTTAAAGATCAGAGAAATAATGACGTCTTAGATAGTCTTGTTGTGTTGTTGTTGTTGTTGTTGTTGTTGTTGTTTTTTTCTGATAAATCATTTGTTTCATACATTTAATGTGAATGATTGTGCTCATTCCCCTTCAAATGGGCCAATGGCCTTACTGATGTGCACTGTCCCATTGTCTAAGTCAATGCTGATTGACGTAAAGTTGCGTCTTGCACTTTCGTCAACTAGTCTTCCTAGTACCATGTCTTCAGCTCCTGGTCTTCAGGCGTGTCATGGCTTCTTTTTACCACTCTACATCGCCTTCATTTTGAACAGGGCCTAGAAGAAACAGTCAATCCGATGGTATTTCTGACTGCAAACCAAAGCCGCCAGTGCCACCTTGGGCTTTCTCCTCATGCTGATATTCCTATGTTCCGGGCAATTAACTTCTTCACGACGGGACATTGAATACAATCCTGCTCCCAGCAACCTCCGGCAGTTAAGAGTAAATAAGCCAGAGGGCCACAACAGGCCGAAGGACCAGCACGAACCGGACTGGCGATTCTCAAATATCGGACAGACAATTTTGCCTCCTCAGAGGAGCCAGCGATAGGTGACGTAATGGACAAAAAAATCCCATGAACCTAAGAGATCAGTCTGTTACACTGTATTGTGAGATCAATAATTTGCGAGGGTAAAGGGGAACTTAAGAAAACAATCTTTGACCTATATAAGACATACTCTGATCTCTTAGATAAGCTGAAGCAACGTGAAATTAAAACATGATTTTGCATGTCAGTTCAAACGTACAAACCTTATCTTTTCAATGCTATTCTCAGGTTTAAAGCGAGGCAAATGAACAGGTGGAAGAGAGATGTGCAAGACTTCAGTGCTGACTCGTCAGACATTGCATAGAATATTGAATTAGACGTGTTCACCAGTTTGACTTCAAATCATACTACCCCATCATTGTATGCAGCTCGTTTTACACAGACAAGATCAGTGTTCTTAAGACCAAAACACAATGGAAAGGCGGTAAGGTCTTCGTTGGGGAAGAATTTTTCTTTTCGTTTCTGGCAAATCTCTCTCTCTCTCTCTCTCTCTCTCTCTCTCTCTCTCTCTCTCTCTCTCTCCTCTCTCTCTCTCTCTCCATTGCAAAAAGGCAAAAGTCGAGGGAGAAAAGCCTTGACTATTTTTTATCATCTCATGATATATGGCAAAATGTTTTTTTTTTTTTTTTCATCATGAAAAGGGCAACTTGACAGGATACGAATACATACAACTTATTCAAAATAAATCACAGCCCCTCGTGGGGAGAGGGTTGAAAGCAGTCAGTTTTCACACATAAATCAGATGACACGTTACTGGTAGCAAAGCATAACAATCATTAAAAAAAACAAAAAAAAACCCCCACACACATTCAGCTAGCTGCGTATTCTATCCCGATTTTGAAAGCGTTATACATTATACAGAGAGATTGCCAACTGCTTATTAACGTGTACATAGTGCATGATATGAGCATTGACAATCTAAGCAAGAATGGTTGCCTAAAATACTTTCAGGGGTACGAACTGATAGCTAAGGTCATGTAATACAGGGCAACACAACGTACAAAGAATTTTGTCCTGTGGCGCTTTTACAAAATGGACAAATAATGTGGTCTCAATCAGCGTGTCGTCCTGTAACAGTAATAACGCACCAATACATCAGAAGTTCCCAGTCTAAACCTCGTCATAACATAATTTAGATATATCAATTCTCATAAATACGTAAATCTGAATAGTGAGTCAGATTAATTTGTCTGCACAAATCGTACTCACTACTGTCTTGAACGTGACTCGACCATTCTTGCCATCAATAGTCAGACAATCCCCCCTCTAATCTAATACAAAGCATATGCTTAAAACCATTGATGTCTTCTACCTTCTGATTCAACCATACTTAATCAAATCCAAGAATATGAAGTCAACATATTTATGGCTAAATCACATGAAATCTTGTATGCCTTCTTTGGAAATCTTAGATCCTCCATTCAAACAATAATAAACTGACCAGGATGCATTTACAAGCAGTGTTAAGACATAATCGGTAACATTTTTTTTAACAGTAGACGAGATCATTTGGTGTTTACATACCCACACTAAGGAACTTCCGTAAAGTAAATAAATGCACCGTGATACGATGGATTACAGCGTCATAACGACCCCATACTTCGGTGCCATATTGAGAGACAGGTTGAACATGGGAGTCAAATTACTTTGCGACTGTTTAAAAAATCTGCCGTTCTAATTTATTTTGATACTCTTTGTAAAAGGCGTAGTAAATCCTTTTTTCCTCTGCTCGCTAAATTTCATAAGCAACAGTAAAACTAAGTTTTGTTAAAAATTATATTCCTGAATATTTAAACACATTCACAACAGGTATAATTATTGCAGTGGGGTTCTATGTCGAAAAATCATGCACTTCATGCAAAAAGCACCAAATTTGGCAGAGATGGCCAGTTTTATGTCCTGAATAAAACCTGATTTGAGCCAACATGAAAAATTTTCAAAAATGGGTTTTGGGGCATTTTTTCAAAATGGCCGACATTAAATTGGAAAATATTTTGCATAATTGTTCATTTAACGCTACAAACACCAAATCTGGCTGAGAAGGACATTTTCATGCCCTGAACATAACCTGATACAGGTCTAATTAAAAAAAGGAGAATTTGTGTATTCGCGCAATTTCCAAGATGGCCGCCTGCGAAAAGAGGAGTCGTATGCTGTACAGTCATTCATTTTCACCCATAACGCCAAATAAGTAAAAAAAAAAAAATAGATAAACTCAATAATAAATGATTAAATAATAAACAAAATGAAATAAAAAATCAATAAAGAATATAACAGATATAAATGAATAAATAATAAATAAATGAACAGTTTTTAATGGTGATGATGGTGATGATAGTACTTGGGTGGTGGGGGTGTGGGTAATGTATAATAATGATTGGAAGAGAATGGAAATGATCAATGGGTGATAAGATATCATTAGGAGGGGGAAAAAAGGGGGGGGGGGGAGGGGCAGAATATGGAGGGGGGGGGGCAGAATATGGAGGGGGTGGAAGAGGGTATCGGGGGAGGGGGGCAGAGGAGAGAGAAAGAGTTCATATCTCTCCTCCCACACAAGCGTATAGCGTGGGGTGGGGTGGGGTGGGTGGGGGTGAAATTCATGCAAATAGTGTTGTAGGGGGAAAAAGGGGGGTGGGTGGGGAGGGGGAAAAGATGGGAGGGTATTATGGTGTGATTATGGTCATAATGACACTATTGTGGGGTTTCACACACATACACCACCCATTCTCTCTCTCCTCTCTCTCTCTCTCTCTCCCTCTCTCTCACACACACACACCACACACACACACCACACACACACACACACCACACACACACACACACCACACACACTATGATTCTATATATACATATATATATATACATAATCTATACATATATATATATATAATATATATATATATATTATATATATATATTGTCTTTTACATGATGATGATGATCATTGTCATAAGCGGAATAAACAATGCTATAGGATGTTATCATTGTCATGAGTGATTTAACATGATAGCACTGGTATGATAATGCTAATTGAGCAGAAAACTGGAAATGATCAATGACTTATGAATAGTGACCATTGTCATAGGTGTAATCAGCACGATCACACCCACACACACACACCCACACACACACACACAACACACACACACACACACACACACCACACACAACATAAGTAAACACGCACACACACATGTACAAACACTCATCCACACACACACACACACACACACACACACCACACACACACACACACCACACACACACACAAATGGGGTTTGAATAAATATATAAATAATGATAATAAAGCTTACTGGGTGATGGGCCATTTAATATCAACAGTGCCACAGGATGATAGTTCATTCTTGTTACTAAAATAAAAAAAAGGAAAAAAGGGAACCTTGATGGTGATGGTCATTTGATAACACCAGTGCTACAGGATGATAATGATTGTTGTTACTGGAATCATAACTGTGATTAAAGGTACTGTGGGATGCTGATCATTGTCACAGGTGAAAATGATGTGGTGGCAGTAGTATAATGATGCTGGTTGAGGGGGGGAGGGGAATCAATGATTGATGGTGATGATCATTAGAGATCAACGGTACTGTAGGATGGTCCTCTTCCTTGTACACTGAGGTAGGAACCCTGGAGGTATTGGCGAAGGCTGCTGTATGGTGAAGGCCCTCAAGTGGTCAGTAGGACTTTCCCTTCATCGGTGTGTTAGCAGGCTAGGTCGTTGGGGCTGTGCTTCATGGATGATTTGAAGACTTGCCATTGTGGAATATAGTGGACATGTGATGTCTCAGTCTGGAGTGCCCTGTCCTCAGTCTCACAAAGGTCTGATCTGGGCATCCAGTAGTGTGCATCCCTCTTGTTGAAGTAGGGTGCTGCTCGTCCTCTGCGTTTTTGGATTTTGGATCTCCTTGATAATACTTCTGATTTTATTCAAAGGAGACTTCCTGTTCTAGTTGGGGCTGCTGTTCTCCTTCCTTTGCCAAATGGTCAGCTTCCTCATTGCCATATATATGCGTTATGAAGGTGATCACTGGATGACAGTATTTCCAGTGATGATGGAGGGTGAACATTTGGCAGGCATGCCTACCCAAAATTTTGCTTTCAGGGACAAAACAGACAGAAATCAGGGACATATCCGTAAAATCAGGGACAGAACAGTGTCAAGATAGAACAACGTCTTGCAGAAGGCAAACGAAACTCCTTTCCTCTCTTGCTGTAGAATAGGCCACTTTTCCGAGAATTCTTTTTGGAAGACACAACCTCGCTTCACAGTCGTTTTTCTTCTTCTTTTCACTCCTTACTGACCCATCCGAAGAGTCAGAATCCGACTCTGTGTCGACATCATGTCTCCTCTTCGACGCCATGTTCTGACTTGAAAGTGAAAGCAAGGGCTTTTTTTTTTCGCGCGCATGCGTATTACGTCTACTCACCCCAGCAGACGATATTCTTGGCTCAGTTCTGTGCAGCACCATAAGACGGCTTTTTAACTCCAGATTTTTTTTTTCCGGGACGCCCGATTTTTTTTTCCGGGACGCGTGTTACAAATCCAGGATTTCTGGGACAGTGGCTTCTAAATCAACTTTCCGGGACAAATCCCGGATGGTCAGGGACGGTAGGCATGCCTGATGTGGGATCAGCAGTACTATAGGGCGAGGGTCATTGTCATGTAGGTGGAATAATGTAGCACTGGGTACAATAGTGCCAGTTTGGGGAATAAGGAAGATATCAATGACTGGTGGGGTGATGATCACTGTCATAAGTGAGATACTGTAGGATGATGGTCATTGTGATAAGTGAAATAATGTGTGGCATTAGTATAATACTGCCGGTTCAGGAAGAGGGTGGAGGTGGTGGCGGGGGGGGGGGGGGGGGGGGGTGATGACTGATTGGTGATGATCATGAATCATTCGAGATCAACAGTACTATAGGATGATGATCACTGTTATATAAGTTGGATAATGTTGTGGGCATTGGTGTAGTAATGCCGGCTGGAGGAATGAAGGAGGTAAACGAATGATTGATGGATGATGATTATTGTCATGGGGTGAGTGTGATTCACAGTAGTATGGGATGGTGGTCATTTACAAAAGTGGAATAGTGTACTAGCCTTACTATGTTAATGTCAGTTGGGGGAATAGAAGAAGTGATCAATGACGGATGGATGATGATCATTATCGTAAGTGAGATCAACAGCACTATAGGAAGATGATCATTGCCATAAGTGAGGTATGTGGTGGCATTGGTGTGATAATGCCGGTTGGGGTGGAAAAAGGAAAATGATTGATGGATTAGTTTGAATCATTCCAGCTCTTTTCCTTTCCCACGACCTCTTCTCCTTCCCTTTCCCTCTATACCCCCTCCCCCAATTTAAAAATAAGGCGGAAATTTTACAGACTATATAATGTGCATAAAATGGGTGAAACAAGGGGATGCCTGTAGTCCTGTTTTTGTTTTGTTTTCCCTATCTATCAATGAATTAGCGCAAGAAATAATAGAGAACGGAAGACATGGTGCAACCCTGTTTCCAGATACTGTTGAACTGTTCATTTTGTTATTGGCAGATGATATAGCTTTATTGTCAGAAACCACAGTTGGCCTACAGATCCAGTTGAACAATTTATGTAATGCAGCATCTAGACTCCAACTTAAGGTGAATATGAGAAAGAGCAATATTGTTGTATTTACAAAAGGAGGTTACCTTACAGCAAGACGAGGTGGCCGTTCAACAGGGAACAAATAGATGTTGTTAACTGTTTATTATACCTCGGTATTATTTTTTCTACCCGGCTCAGTTTTGTGGCTGCTTGTAAAGATCTCGCTAGCAGGGCAAGAAATGCATTACTATTTATTCTGCAACGATTGTATAAACTTAATGATACTTCGCTTAAAGTAATGTTTAAATTCTTTGATACTCAGGTACAACCCATTGCTCTCTTTGGTGCTAAATTGTGGGGACAGGATACGACCACCACTGTTCATATCGAAAAGGTTCATTTGTATGCTCTTAAAAGGTTTTTAGGAATCCATATAACACACCCAACGAGTTAGTTTATGGAGATACCGGACATTATCCTATTCATATCAATTCACGTGTGCAATGTGTTAGATACTGGCTAAAGATACTACGGATGACTGATAACAGGTACCCTTGAAAGCTTATAAAATGTCATTTTGATTGGATTCACGTGGTAAGACTACATGGGCGTCAAGTGTTCGTAAGATACTATTTAAAATGCTTTTGGATTTGTATGGGTGAACCAGGGGTGGCAAAATGTAAAACACTTTTTGCAAGTATTTCGTCAGAGACTCATAGATAACAGGTGGCAGTACTGGCATGAACATATTCAGGAGAGTGAAAGTTTTCATGGTACAGAACGTTTAAATCATCTAATGATTGCGAAATGTATCTTCCATTTGATATTGACAGACATATTAAAAATTACATGACGAAGTTTACATTTGGTGTGTCAGACATAGTAGTGCATTAATTTCTGACAGCAGTTTGATATGCCCGCTCTGTCAAAAGGCAAACGATGATGAAGTACACTTTTTGTTCATCTGCCCTGTTCTCAGTGACTTACGGCAGGAATACATTCCAGTCAAATATTATATAAACTCATATCAGTTTCGTGTCGTTCTACTGATGGCGAATGAAAATGAAATTATTGTGAGGAATTTGTGCATATATTTGTATAGAGCTGTTAAGAGGCGAGTTGTTATGTTTACCTAATAAGTGTATGAAGGCGCCGATGTTGTATGAATACCGCTACATTAGAATGCCGTTAATACCTGAGTCAGTAGATTGTACTTCATGCGCTGGTATAACAGATTGTACTTCATGCATTTTTGTGTTATGTTATTGTTGTTGTTACACGCACCATGCTTTGTTTTGAGAATAGTCCCCCCCCCCCCCCCCTTCAGAAGGGGCTGTGGCCTATCCTGAATAAAATTTAATTGGGGACTATTTCTATGCAGCTTTTTTCACATGTCAAATCTTGTAGGTACACAGACACTTTACAGTGGGAGAGCGGCGCTGTGGTTTTTTTTATCTGCCTGGAAAGAATAAAATTTAATTTAATTTAATTTAATTTATTTCATTTCTCTCTGTCTGTCTGTCTGTCTGTCTGTCTCTCTGTTTGTCTAGCTGTATGTCTGTGTGTGAGCGTGAACACACATGCAGCGGGAGTATGTGTGTGTGCGTGTGTGTGTGTGTGTGTGTGTTTTGCGCGCGGCGTGTGTGTGTGTGAGCGAGTGCGCGTGCGTGCGTGCGTGCGAAATGAAATGTGCATAGAAAACTTGACATTGAGTTTGTGGTTATCTGTAGCATTTTACTAACTTTGGCCTTTGGTGAAGAGCACGTCCGGCTGAGAGTCCGTATTACACACACACACCACACACACCACACACACACACACACACAC
This sequence comes from Conus betulinus, assembly GCA_016801955.1. Taxonomy (NCBI): domain Eukaryota; kingdom Metazoa; phylum Mollusca; class Gastropoda; order Neogastropoda; family Conidae; genus Conus; species Conus betulinus. The sequence continues at coordinate 4,338 of JADBJO010009602.1, read as the reverse complement.
ACACACACACACACACACTCACACACACACACACACACACACACACACACACACACACATACACAGGCGCGCGCTCAGACACACACATACGCACGCACGCACAGACAGACAGACATATAGGGACACACAAGCAGACAGAGAGAAAAGCAGTCAGAGACAGAAACAGAGACAGAGAAGGACAGAGAGAGACAGTTAGCTTTTCTTAAGTATTTCTATGCAGCTTTTTTTCACATGTCAAATCTTTGTAGGTACACAGACACTTTACAGTGGGAGAGCGGCGCTGTGGTTTTTTATCTGCCTGGAAAGAAAAAATGGCAGAAAACCACATTGGTGAATGTGTCTATTGGGACTCCAGGTATGCCCGGTTCTATGGTATGTTCTGTTTCGCGGAGATGGGTAGCTTTGTATGTGAAGTCCCTTCGCTCTCAGATCGTCACCACATCAGCACATCTGTCGACCTTCCCTTTCCGAGCAGCACGACCACGTCAGCAGCTCACCTTGAGGTATGCCCCATGAAGCACCTGACTCACGATTTCCTGGCCTGTGATGGGAAAAGTCGATGCAGGGAACTAGAGAACTCTGAGACATTGTACAGAGCGATCTGCAGTATGAACCAGGGGCTGAAACAGCCGTACTTTTATTGTGACACGTCTGGGAAGTTCGTGCCTTACAGTCTGGTGTGTGATTTTCAAAAGGACTGTGTTTTGATGGACGTGATGAAGACTTCTGTGAGCATCCTGCCTGCAAGGCACCGACAAGACACTGTGGACAGGGACAGGTTCATGCCTTTATGTTTCTGAGAACCTCTTTTTCTGTCTCATTCTGCATATTAATCAAACTGCATCTAAAACTGCAGCAACCCATCTTTATGATTCTTATTCTTTCAACTTCGATCTTCCTCTGTGTTTTCGTCTCCCGGTTTGGCCTGTAATTTTTAGCAATTGACAGGATCCAACAACACAGTCCCTGTTTATTATTGATGACCTCCATGCAAGGCTCCTGATCAAACACATTGAACGAATGAATCATGGAGTAATACATGTAACGAAAGCACTGGCGTGGACGGAAACATGCTGTTATTTAATAAACTTGATTTAATGGCGTTCTGCAGAAATGATGGAAATGTTCACACATTTTCATCAGTCTGTGTAGAAATGATTTATCCAGCCATGCACTCTTGTTATGTGCAGTCACTGAACTCTCTGCAGTCATTGCCTGGAAACCTATTCTAGTTTCCTGTGTAGATATGTTTTCAAACATATCAGTTCAGTTCAGTGGTTTATTTACATGTCTTTTCATCGCCAGATGATATTAGACACTGTTTCAAACATATCATTGCTCCAAGAGCCATTTCATATTTTCAATTCATAAAGTCCCACCTAAAATATACTTTGATTAAATAGATCTGTAAAACGGCATAAGAGCTATCCGAAATCAGTAAGTGATACATTTCAATGTGTACTGTAATGTTGTCTTTATAGTATCGTCGAATGATCCGATACCTTTGGAATCGCTCTGTTCATTAGTTTTCGTAAGATATGTAATGTTTCATTGAACCTTTTTACAGATGTCTTGCTATCCTAGTCTTCCCTGTCCTACAGTGAATGGGAGCAAGGGCCCTACAATCTTTTATTTTTCATCCCATCTTCTGTGCCTCCTCTGTGGCACTGCACACAAGCCACTCATCCCGACCCCTCTTCCATAACCACCACCCTGCCCGTTCCGCCACAGCCCCAGCACCAGCAGTCTGCTGGGAGCAGTACATGTCCCGGCGCCATGAGGCCTACCGCTAGAGAAGACGCAGATACCGTGCCAAAGTCACTTCAGTGGTGTTCTGTGGTGCTCTGTTCTGATCCAGCAGTGCATGATACCACCTACTAAGCCCCCTACTGATGACAATAATTGCTTTGTCGCTGAGCCAACGTGTGTGAGCTCTCCCTCCTGAGAGCGCCATCATGTTCGACCAACGATACTCCCCATAAACGTGCCGATACTAGCGACCCATACAAAATCAAACCAAGACCATAGGTGTGGAAAGGCAATCAGAACTAAGGTCACCATGGCATCTGCTAGAAGCACACTTTATTTGTACATTTCATTTTAATCGATTTATACTTTTGCCACAGTAATGCAATTTTGATATCGATAATATTTGCTTTTTAGAGCTTCCCACATATACAACGGTGCATTGATTTATGTCATGCATTGACATGGACCATTTGTTTTCGTGTCAAAATATGTATTACCCCACTTGCTCTGCCTCATTTATGTATTAAGAAAAGAACAAAGATTACCGCCATGTTGCTTTTCCTTGCCAAATGCACCGGAAACACTTTGACGACCAAATGAAACAATTTCTGGGCCAAAACATTCTGTAACAAAAAGACAAAGTGTTTGAAGTGCAAGCTTCTCGGCTTCTCGATTGTAATGAATGAACAAAGTCATCTATTGTTTCGAGTGCAACAAAAAATGACAATCGACGTATAAATAATCTCATATTCAGCCCAGCATTCAGTTAGGTTGTAGAAAGGTGGCCAGATCTGGTTTCAAGCTGTAGATATTGGCTGACCTTTGTGGCTAGGTGACTTAATTCAAAGCATATGCTGCAGTCAAAGTGGACAGGAAACAAATGTGTCGCTCAAGGTGGACAGTGACGCAGCTGTTTAATTTTGGATGTCACAATGGCCATGGACTTGACTTCCGAGCTGCAAGATTACCCATATCTTCTCACTTTTGACAACGATTTTACACCATAGAGTTGGTGATCAGTCTGGCAGCTGTCAGGACAGATGCTCAGGAACCGTACAAAAAGGAAAATAGAATTTAACAATTGTCCCAACAGGAATGCCAAAGAGTTAGCAAAAGTTCCATGAGCTATTTCTTTTTCTTTTCTTTTTTTTTACCCTTGCAGTTTTGCTGATTATGAAGTGGAATGTCAACGCTGTAACTCTGGCCATAAACTGCATCAAAGTCATGTCCATAGGGCAGGCTCATTGGTAGTCAATAATAGTGACAATTCATACATATTCAAGAGCCAATATACGCCAACAAAGGAATTTAATGGACACACAGCAGGTAATGGCGGGCCTTTCTAATGTATACCACTGACCTGTTTGTGCAAAACGAGGGATTCTTGTTTCAGAAGGACATCCGGATACATCACCAGATCTTCTCGGAATCTGGCGACTTGTGAAGGTGTATTGATGCAACAACGAGCAAGACCAGAACAGCCTTTGCATTATGTTGATTAGGTGCTCAACAATATCAGATTTTGTTGGCATTGGCCACCTCTCCGAAGACTTCCAGCGCTAAGAAAAGAGATGTGCTTTGTGCCACAGAAACACCAAAGAGACCTGCAGACAGTGGGAATTCAGACTGCTTCAACCAGTATCAGAACTTCATACATTTGTTCATGCCACGCTTGGAAGACTTACTATCCTAGACCCACAGATTTTTTTTAATGGTTTCCCAGCTAACTGGCACGCCACGATATTTAACGAGCCAGTTTTGGGGGAAAGAATTTTTTTCATTCTGATTTGCTTACACTTTTGATTGGTGTTGTTTTTGTTGTTGTTTGTTGTTGTTGTTGGTGGTGGTGGTGGTGGTGGTGGTGGTGGTGGTGGTGGTGATGGTGGTGTTACAATGTCTTTTCTTTTACTTGTCTGACTTGCGAGTTCCTTCGAACTTCCAAACCAAATAGCTGGCGTTTACCTTGCATTTGAAAGCAATTCGGATTTTCTGCCAAGCATGTTGATTATGCTTGATGTTTGTTTCGAACGAATGTTTCATCCGTGTTTAATCAGATTTCTGTGTCATCAGGAATTGCCCGTTTTACTTGTTACTGCATATTTCTATTCTCGTCCAAAGTGGACACCCGTTTCATGTGTATCAAAGCTGAAACAACAAGACTTAAGATTGTTTACCTGATTGAATTGTATATTGATTGAATGAGTGATTCACGGTTTGTTTTTCATTTTCAAAGTAACGTGGACTACAGGCGGAAATCGAACGAAACGTAAAGAACGGTACGTTTTCCGTCGGACAAGGGACAACCAATTACAACAAAGGTGTTCATCCAAACTTGATTAAGGGCGTACCCTTCACTTTGGTCGCAGACTTCTCTGGCCCCTAAACTTTTGCTTGTCCACTTGCTTACTGAGATCGGTTCGTGTTAGGAGCCACGGCGGGGGTTATACGGTTTGGCGGCCGTGGGAGGACGGAGTGTGGCTATATCAGAGAGCGGGAGAGGAGGGTGCATGGTTGTATGAATCCAGGGGGCGGCCGGTGGGGTCAGGGGGTACAGCGTCCAAAGGCGGAATGGGTCAGGACTGCATGACA
>JADBJO010009601.1:72500-81759 GCA_016801955.1 Conus betulinus | reverse complement strand
AGGATCAAAGCATGTTATAATAAGAGACAATTACGATGAGTGTTTACAGTGAAGATAATTCATACTGAATGGAATACAACGGCAATCATGAGGAGTCTTGTACAGTGAAGATAATTCATACTGAATGGAATACAAAGACAATTATGATGAGTGTTGTACAGTGAAGATAATTCATACTGAATGGAATACAAAGGCAATTATGATGAGTCTTGTACAGTGAAGATAATTCCATACTGAATGGAATGCAAAGACAACGAGACATGAGTGTTGTACAGTGAAGCTAATGATATACTGAATGGAATACAAAGGCAATTATGATGAGTGTTGTACAGTGAAGATAATTCATACAGAATGGAATGCAAAGGCAGTTGATGAGTCTTGTACAGTGAAGATAATTCATACTGAATAGAATGCAAAGACAACGATGATGAGTGTTGCACAGTGAAGATAATTCATACTGAATGGAATACAAAGCAATTTATGATGAGTGTTGCACAGTGAAGATAATTCATACTGAATAGAATACAAAGACAACGATGATGAGTGTTGTACAGTGAAGATAATCCATACTGAATGGATACAAAGACATCAATGATGAGTGTTCTACAGTGAAGATAATTCATACAGAATGGAATGCAAAGGCAATTATAATGAGTGTTCTACAGTGAAGATAATTCATACTGAATGGAATACAAAGACAATTATGATGAGTGTTGTACAGTGAAGATAATTCATACTGAATGGAATACAAAGACAACACTGTGATGGGAGGAGAGGCAAGCGATGTATTTACACAAAACATTTAGAGACATGACCAGGAGAAGCATCACAGTAAAAGGAAGCTGAAACACACTATTAAAAAAATATGACACGCTATCATTTACACAAACATTTAGAGACAGAACCAGGAGAAACATCACAGTAAAAGGAAGTTGAAACACACTATTAAAAAAATATGACACGCTATCATTTTCACAAACATTTAGAGACATGACCAGGAGAAACATCACAGTAAAAGGAAGTTGAAACACACAATCAAAAAGAAAATGACACGCTATGCACTTTCGCAAACATTTAGAGATATCATCAAGAGAAATATTAGTGTCAAAGGAAGATTAAGTATACTATTAACAAACATGACACGCTATGCACTTTCGAAAAGTTTTTTTAAAATGGATGAAATCCACGTATAACATACGACTTCACAGAAAAAGTGCAAAGGTAAATTACACAGAGGTCGGCAGATACTTAAACAAAGTACTCACCACAGATCAAATGGAACACGAGCAATAACATTGTAAAGCCCAAACTATCACACAACCAGTAAAAATTAGCCATAAAAAAGCACATTCGTGTGATCGAGTACACACTAACTCAAGTACAAGCACGCATTCACATACACACGTACCAAAGACTAGATGCATAATTATGTACACAACCTATACATCACACACACACACACAACACACACACACACACACACACACACACACACACACACACACACACGCACGCACGCACGCACGCACGCACGCACACACACATATACACACACGCACACACAGAGACACAAACACACAGACACACACACACACACACACACACACACACACACACCACACACACACACACACACACACTGGCAGTCCAAAAGTGTCTTTATCTTGGTAGGATCCTTTTACGGCACCTCATCGATAACAGCAGTGGTAATTAACTGCAACGAAAAAAAACCCAAACGTCTGTGAGACGATCCACTGAGAGAGAGAGAGAGAGAGAGAGGGGAGAGGGGAGAGAGAGGAGAGATACGAGAGAGAGAGAGAGGGGAGGGAGACAGGAGAGAGAGAGAGGGGGGAGAGAGAGGAGATCTTATGGTAGAGAGGAGAGGAGAGAGAGGAGGAGAGGAGAGGAGAGAGGAGGAGGGCGTCCCTTTGAGAGAGAGACAGACAGAGGAGAGAGAGACAGAGAAACAGAGAAACAGAGAGAGAGAGAAAGAGGAGAGAGAGAGAGAGAGAGAGAGGAGAGAGAGAGAGAGAGAGAGACGAGAGAGAGAGAGAGACGGCACACGCGTATGTGTGTTCACACACACACACACACACACACACACACACACACACACACATCATTGCGAGCTGGTCATACGTAAAAACCGACTCTTGACGCCACAGTTTATTTCATACGACATTTAATTTCCGTGTCCGGAAAGAGAAAAAAAAAAGGGAAAAAAAAAAAAACAACACAACGTAAAAAAAAAAAAAAAAAAAAAGAAGAAGAAGCAGGGAGTAAGGTAACCGATGGCAGGGGTTGTTGTCAACAAATCAAGAGCAAGGTGACCACAGACCGCTGGCTGGCTGAATAGCTGGAGTGAATGCCGTGCACCAGGGTGGAGCCACCAGATCCGAAGGACGCGCTGCGACATGTGCGCCTGCACTTCCATGACGTAGGCGGGCAGAGCCTTTCCTTTTCACGAGCAACCAACAGGGCTGTGAATTGGCGGCTGAAATCGTTCATGTGTCCTCACACGAGGCCACTGATGCGTACATTGTATAGCTACGACACCGGTCTATTACGTTGATTTTATTGATACCCCCCCCCCCCCCCTCCAACCCCCCACCCCCCAACCACACCTTCACCTTCTCGCCCCTCGCCCTCCCCTGTCCCACCTAACCTATTTCCCTCATTCCCCTCCATTCCCCTCCCAGTGGCACTTTTTTTTCCACGCCGTTTCCAGCCGCACCTAGTATTGTCCAGTTGCAGCCTTATTACCATCGCTGTCACTGGGAGTGACCAGTTCAGGTGGCCGTGGTTAGTTTCCTGCCAGAAAGACAGTCAGTTGAACTTGTTCTCACTTGTCGTGGGACACCACCTACTGACCTCCCCTCCCCACCACCAAATGACAACTACAACCGTTTATTCGTAGGGTCGCCAGTGTCATTAAGTGTCCTCCAACAACTCCCATGAATTTACCCAAAACGATGCCACGGAAGCGAACTTATCATCATGAACATGGACGCGAAGAGGAAACTGTAACTGGGGTCACCAAGAGACCAGGGCTTGAAGGACTACCGAAGTGGGCATTGAACATTATTCTTTATCATCATAGTCAGGACCGAACTAGTGATAGGAAACGGAGGTGAGGGCGGGGCAGGCTCTGCCCAGAGGATGTACAGGGTAGGAAGTGCCAAAAGATGCCATTTTTTTTTGCCATACAGGGAAGGGGGGGGGGGGGGGGGTGAGGAAGGGTATCCACACATCCCGGAAACTCCCCTCTCCCCGGGCCTGATTGTGACTGCTGTCGATCTGTAGCTGACGGCCAATGGACCGTAGAGTGCTCTCATACGGAGTAGACTTCTGAAAAAGTATTACATAATGGCATCGTAATGGGTGTGAGGTGCGGTGGGGTGGGGGAGCTTAAAAAAAAAATGGAAGAAAGGAACGGAATAAAAGAGGGGACAGAATACACAGAACTACACAACAACAACAACAGAGAGAGAGAGAGAGAGAGAGAGAGGGAGAGAGAGAGAGAGAGAGAGAGAGAGAGAGAGAGATAAGAGAGAGAGAGAGAGAGAGAGAGAGAGAGAAATGCTAACGCATTTAGAGTCGACAGCCGTTTTATGTCACCGAAGATACGCTTCAATGAGAAACGGATTTATGAGTTGATAGCGGGGTTCCTTTCACCAAACGCACAACATTTCAGTGTGGCAAGAAAAAGCCGAGCGTTCTGTTTTATTTTGTTGAGCGAAGTACACGAACTTTTTTTTCACGTAGATGAGCTGTTGTTTGAGGGACGGTTTACGTTATTCCGGTGATGTTTATCTGGCCTTCTAGGTGATTGATCAGACGACTTCATTTTTGGGAGGTCTCAGCTGTTAATAGATTAGCGGTATGACTGCTCGAATTTTTCAGTTGTCTGTTAATTTATCCATTTACAACATCATATATGTTTTCACCTACTACTTTTTATTGTCAACATATCTGTTCAGTTATTTATTGTTGTTACTTCATGTTAGTTCAAAAACTGTTCAACTCACTCTAATTTTCTTGTTTTGTTAATGGTCAACATCGAAAAGTCACTACAGTCTTAAGTAATTGCTATAGCTTTGACCACGAATGGCAAAATTGCAGTGGGCTCAACTTGGAGGTATCCTTTCTGCCTCTGTCCGGTTGCCCTAAGCGTTCTTGGGCGCATCAGAGCCTCAAATAAGACTTTCCGCAGTTAGGTCCCCTTAGTGCCCCATCTGCATCGTCGCAGGTGCCATTTTTCTTTGTGTAATACCGTGTGCAGTGTTAACACAGCATCATTAAGAGCGATCTTCTCTGGCCCTTGTCTCTGGTGGACTGGATGAATACATCATGGAACAGAACTAGAACAAGCCCTGCCAAAACGAGATAACTCGATCTACAGTCCGCCCTTACCCCTTGACGAATAGACTCAACTATATCGGTTTATCATTCTGAATGTGCGGAACATTCTTACAGTTTGTTCCCAAGGGAAACAATTTGGAATGCTCCAGAATCATAGCCATGGAGATGAAAGTCCCATCTCGTGCAGACGCCCAGACAGAAAAATACAGTTAATTGGTATCTGATTGAAATCACCGGCAAATCGTCTTTTCTTCTGTCAAAGTTCTGATATCAATCATTAGTACGTGTGCTAATGTGTCGTATCCTAGCTGTTTTGCCCTATTGAAACGATACTTTTAAGGTGTAGAAACTATTGAAGGCAGTTACAAATTACAGAGAGAGCTGGACAGCAGAGAAGCCTCCTTACGACAAACGCTCCAGCCCTGGTCTCTCCACGTTCTTGACGTCAGGCCACACACAGGTCATGATCACTGGTTCCCCTCCTGCAGCCAGAAATAATTTTGGTGTATGCAGGGTTCGATCCAGCAACTCGCGGAACGGTGGACATCTCAAGGCGTGCTTTTTTTTTGATTTACCGCTGTCTTACCTACCAAGCAAACGGACACCTGTTCAAAGTTCGGGAAATTTAACGGTTATGAAGTTCACTTTTGTTCCTCCTTGTCCGGCTGGAACTTTTGTCAGGAACCAGTCTGCTATTGCCATTGGGATTAAGTCTTCTTCTCACCAGAAATCGAGACCGACTTCATGAGATCATAGACAGAATCGCCTACAACCCCCGTTGCTCCAACTTTCATAGCTAGGACTATATGTATATATATGAATTGAACTTCCAAGATCTGGATTTTCAGTCGTTTTTTTTACGTTACAGACGACATTAACGGAGATTTCGGCAAACTTCAAGTGTACTGGTCATCTGTTTTGCAGTGCCCTGTTTTCAATTATCTCCGCGTGCAGTTAAAACTTAGGAAATATTACAATCAGCCATAGATGTTTCGCTTTTGCTTGCTGATGTCATCAGAGAAAGGCAGTGTGGCTCGTAGTTTAGTTCTTTATCAATGTAAAGCTTTACAGTTAAGAGAAACAATGATACCGTGATTGTTTGTATGTTGCGGTTGTAAGGGCAAGTGATACGGCTGCATTTATTATAAATTTCCTGTAATATTGTTATCGCACCCTTCATATGGAGCTATGGCCTAAAACGAATAAAACATCTCCGTCTGAATCTCTCTCTCTCTCTCTCTCTCTCTCACTTAGAGAGAAAGTGAGTGAGTGAGAGAGAGAGAGAGAGCGAGAGAGAGAGAGAGAGAGAAAGAGAGAGCAGACAAGCACATCAGAACTAACACCTTCCATCTGAGCATGAAAGCAGATGTTTATTATCAATAAATAATAACTTGAATAAAAACGATGCTAATAAACAGAAAAACACTAAAGTCTCTCCTCCAGCTAGCAAATGCCAAAATAATAAAACAAACAAATGCGCGTGTACAATCACAGCACTCAATGAACTGAGCAAAAAAAGTTCCCTTTCAATGGGAAGGGCAACTTTCGGCGTCAAAAGAAAAGATCGCCGTTAGCTGGATGTGGAACTGGACGGAACGATTTGGCACGACGTTCACGTGAGCTTTTGTCTTTGAACTATCTCACGCACTTCAGCTGCATTCTGCTTAGCCGCAAAACGACCAGACTGACAGAGCGGGCAATGCAAGTAACTGGTACGGCAGTCAGACGAAACCTGGTACACGTTCTGCTGCATTCTCTGACAGACAGAGGCAACCCGGTATCCATACAGTTTGGTTTGTACACAGGTGACTTCTTCAGGGGGCAGCTCACTAGGTCCCGGAGACAAGGGCTGGGCTGGCAGGCGTAGAGGGATGGGGGTTGTGAAAGGAGTAAGGGGAGGGGGGAGAACGGGGCGTGTCAAGTTTCTCTTTTGCTGTCAACACGGATTGAGTGGGGGAGGGGGGGGGGGGGGGGGGGGGGGTGGGGGGGGGGGGGGGGGGGTGATTGGGGTGGGGGTGGGTGGGTGGTTTGTGGTTGTAGTTAGCATGACGTACACGTGTGAAAAAAACCCTCGAGCAAGAAAGGGAGTGATGAACTGAGGAAGGGAAGGGAAGGGAAGGGGGGAGGAGCTGAGGCTTTGCTGTGAACTTATTTTCCTGGTGGTAAATAACTGCACTCCCCGAAACGTGTCTGAGCGAGCCCTGGGAGGGTAAGCAGTGGCCGGTGTCTTCCTGCGCTCTCCCTCTTCCCTCCCAAAAGCTAGCGTGCAAAAGCAAACACCATTGTACTTCGTTAAATACGTTCAATACCCCCCCCCCCCCCCCCTCTCTGCTTTTCCTGTTCCACTGCAGTTTGAGTTAGCTACATTTGATTCAGCAATCGTTTCATGTTATGTATAACATGTTGTAATCACTTCATATTTTGACTGTCTTAATATTGCTCACGTGAGCAGTGTTTGTACAAACCTATATTAAAGGTACAACTTATGCCAGAGTCTGTTTTCTTTTTGTTCTGTTTCATGCTAGTTTACTTTTCTGACATGTTTGAAAAGAAATACATTTTGAAAATAAAAGTTTGAAAATGCTTATATACGATAATCATAGAACAAACCAATTGTATAGTTCAAATTCTACTGTGTGGATATTGTTAAGAAAATTAACTTAGATTGACAATCAATGTGAAATCCGAAGGGATAACAAATTACAAAGCAGCTACGGATGGACTGGTATGAAATATAGAAACATGACATCCACAACAATATCTCAACACGAAAATAAAACTGTATCTGAACATGGAAGCACTGTTATTTCAATAGCCCATCAAGCGCTGTTTTCCGTCTGTCACACGCAGCTTATAAGACAGCCAATTGTATACACCTATAAAACTGTTGAAATATGTCAATAGGAAAAATCATGGGTACAATATCACATATATGCATGTCAAGACTAAGTAGGAGGAAAATTGTACTGATACACAAAAAAGTAATATAAATCACGGAATACATCGTATTCGCATAGCTTTCGCTTTATCACAGTTTGCATGTAAATTGATCAAAGCAACAAGAACAATAACAACGAAACATAAACAGCATCACACACTATCTACCACAAGGCCACTGATCTACCTTGACTGTGTTACTTTCTTAATGAGCAGGGGCGGATCAATTCATGACGATAGGGGTGGGGAGGCAGTTTCACTCATGAGATCTACCATGACCAGAAACTTGGCATGTTTGGTGGTCAGGTGTACAGTACGCAGGGGTGTGATTTGTCAGTGAAACCTGACGAAGCGAGGGGGGTGGGGTGGTGGGGTGGCAGTGAATTCTCTGTATATTCTGTATTGCTGCTCAAAGATTGTCCCCTACATTTTATACTGTTTGCATAATGTTTTCAGTAACTTTTTTCCTCTCCACACTTTCGTTTTCTTTCATTTACTACCTTTCGCTGGCTGCTTTGGGGGTGCTGTTGGATTCTTTTTTGAACCCTTGGTGGTGAGAACACCACAGAATTATGGACTGTGGTGTGTTTCTATTTGACGCCAAGAGCACAGACACAATCAGTTGTGTCTCCCTGATGAATCCGATCCAGCGGGCGAAAGGCCTACAAGCCGGCAATATATATACATCTGCCTTCGAGAGGGATTACGATGGTTCCATCATGCAGCTAGTGATGGGTTTTCATATTCATAATATATATATTTTTCCCCCATTTTCTTCATCTTCAAATTTTTTAAAAATTTCAAATCTTTGCCAAGTCATTACTGTAATAACGGATGAATTGTTTACCTGCACTTGTTTTCCCCACCCACTACTTAATTGTTCAGCATTGTGTTCTGTCAGTAGAGGATGCGTTACCTTGACGATTTTTTTTTCCTTGTTCATTTCCAGCCGACACACGTAACACCTATCGACGTCCTGATGGTAATGCATAGAACGAAAATTCTGATTCTCCGGTCTTGAAGCACTGAATACTATGCATTTTTTTCTGTGCTTTATGCACTCTTTCAGGCAGTTTTACATAAATCAATTTTTCAAAGCAGCTGTCACGGGATATCTGCCAATCTTCCACCCGGTTGTTTAATATAATTTGAAGTGTAAAGTACTATTTGGTGATGACTATTACAATATAATTTGAAGTGTAAAGTACTATTTGGTGATGACCATTACAATGACGGTTGTTCAGTATAATTTGAAGTTTAAAGAATATTTGGTGATGACCGTTACAATGACGGTTGTTCATCATAATTTGAAGTTTAAAGTATATTTGATGATGACCATTACAATGACGGTTGTTCAGTGTAATTTGAATTTTATAAAGTATATTTGGTGATGACCGTTACAATGACGTGAGCCTGACAAATTACAACTGCTATGTCTTAGTGACCCACACAGTCTGATCAGTTTAGCAGGCCACTTCATAACATTGGACCCAATGATTTTATTTAGCAACTCAGTTTGATGCGTCTCCTCTGTTAAAAAAAATATCGTGAAGAATGATAACAGATGTGATGCATGTGTGCGTGCGTGCATGCGTGTGTGTGTGTGTGTGTGTGTGTGTGTGTGTGTGTGTATGGGGGGCGGGGGGATGGCTACGTGCGTGTACGTGTGTATATGTGTATGCATGCACGTGAGTGCTTGCTTTATACACACGCGTGTTAAATAACTTCGAGTGAAGCAGGCCAGACTCATTGCTTCCTGGAAATCAGAAAATGGACCTTGATGGCACCAAGAACAGGTCTACATCGATGACGTTTCTCACTTCTATCACGTTCCCTGTAGGTCGGTGAAATAAAGGTCATGGACACAGAACAGATAGTCCAGGAGCCTGTAGGTCAGTGAGATAAAGGTCATGGACACAGAACAGATAGTCCAGGAGCCTGTAGGTCAGTGAAATCAAGG
>JADBJO010009601.1:55000-67500 GCA_016801955.1 Conus betulinus | reverse complement strand
GCTTCTCTGTTAACCTTCACAAATACCCATCCAGCCTAGCATCCAAGGATGTACATAGAAGTAAATACATGTTTTATTCATTAACACACAGAGTCGCCGACACAGCACAAAAGAGTTGAGCCAAATGGTGACCAAGACATTGCGCACCGCTCATGAGACAGGGCGAGGCCACTAACCTGTTCAGGTCGGGCAAAGCGAGCCACCACCTGCTCGTTGACTCTCTGGTACACGATCAGGTGATGATCACAGCGGATGAGGACCAGCTGGTCGTTGGAGGCCACACAGAGCGCCCTGATGACGTCGCCCTCCAGAGACTCTGCCAGGGGCACCTTGTAGTTCATCGAAGCCTTCCCGTTCTCCAGGTGGATCACCAGCATCTTGTCGTCCTTGGACGTGGCCAGGTAGGCCGGAGGCCGTCCAGGCTGAAAGCCAGAGCTTCTGGCCTGCAGGTCATGGACACTGTGTCGACGTGCTGCAGGGTGTACAGGTGGTACACCAACAGGTACTCGTTGGAGTTGCACAGCACGTGCTGCCCGTCCGGGGTGATCTGGCACACCGAGGCTTTGCCGTCCAGCCCAATGATCTGCAGCATGTCTCCTGAGGGAATCTGCAAGAAGTCATCGTTAGCGGAAAGGTGCAGTTTCAGTTTCAGCTTTATCGAGGAGTTCCTGCGCGCGGACTAATCCATATACGCTAAACCAGATGAGGTAAACCTTCAGACAATAGCGCACCGCTGTTACAGCTGGATAAATAAATAGGCGAATAAATTGTATAAAAAAAGGGAAAGAAAAAACTTGGGAAGTCGGTCTCACGAGAGACACTGAGAAGATACCTATCTGTGGGTTTAATCCAATGTACTGGTCAGACCTGGAAAACCGCACAGGTCAGAGTCAGTCTTGGTGATTATGGTACACCTCTTGCTTCAGCCAGAAATAAACGGACTTATGGAAGGTGGGGTGCGAGTGTTTGTCCTCATCAACGACAGCCAGTGCAACAGTAATTGTGCATAACGTACATCGCATACCCTACGCTAAAATGATTCCACTCTTCTCTCATCCTTTTCACATTCCATAAAGAAATTTCTGTTCACGATGGTCACCACGTGCTAATCCGATTAAGTTTTCAGCGGCCATTTCCCATCACGTCAAGAAACTGAATGATGATTCTACTGATGCGCCGCTTCCTATTATACATCGCTGAGGAAAACATTGAAGTCTTTTCCTGCAGTATGTGACAGGCACTGCGCGTGTTACAACAACACAGCCACGCCCATAAATCCTTTCTCTTGCCCTCACTCAGTACGGGCAGGGCACGACTAGCTTTGGCTGGTTTCTACGCGGACACCAGTTTTTCAACGTACACAGGCATATGATTGCTTTTCTACACGGTTGCTGCGAGTGTAAAGACAAGCAAAGTTTTGTTATACTTGCTAATGTTATTTCAGTACTTACACCACGTAAACCGATGTACATCGTCTTTGGCCCAGTAATAATAATTATTGGTCTACAAAATTTCTCTGGCAAATTCTTGATAAAAAGGCATACGTCTTTTCCGCAAAACAGCAAAACACATACACACACACACGCGCGCGCACACACACACACACACGCACGCGCGCACACACACACACACACACACACACACACGCGCGCGCGCGCGCGCGCGCGCGCGCACGCACGCACGCACGTACGCACACACACTCACACAAAGGTCAAAAGGGAGATGTCGGAGGGACGGATGTTGGCACTGATTGGCATGGTATGAAGAGTATGAAAGCAGTAACAACGGGTTATATTGATGCCGGCAAGACCCACACTAAAACACACACAGTCTGCGCCTGACATTCCCAACTTACTTTGCTGTCCGCTCGGAAAGAAAGGATTTCTCACCACAGGCAGCAGAGCTCTGACGGTTATGATTGTTAAAGCACTTAGGTAAAGCAGCCTTCACTACATCAGCCAACCTCACTGGTAAGGACAACATTCTGTCAGTGCACAACACCAAGCTACTTCACAGTGATGAACAACATTCTGTCAGTGCACAACACCAAACTACTTCACAGTGAGGAACAACATTCTGTCAGTGCTCAATTCTGCCAGTGTTGGGAACAACATTCTGCCAGTGTTGGGAACAACATTCTGCCAGTGTTGGGAACAACATTCTGTCAGTGTTGGGAACAACATTCTGTCAATGTTGGGAACAACATTCTGTCAGTGTTGGGAACAACATTCTGTCAGTGTTGGGAACAACATTCTGTCAGTGTTGGGAACAACGTTCTGTCAGTGTTGGGAACAACATTCTGTCAGTGTTGGGAACAACATTCTGTCAGTGTTGGGAACAACATTCTGTCAGAGGCACAGTAACATCAGAAGCGGAGGAGAGTGTTTAGAGGGAAGGGAACAGCTGTTCCCCCTCCCTCTTTGTCTTTGACTGACGGTGTGTGTGTGTGTGGGGGGGGGGGGGGGGGGGGGGGGCAGGATGTGGGAGGGATGGGCGGTAGTTCTCTTAAATCTTGATCAGGGCAAAGGGCGATGGGCAAGGGAGGCAGGCTTGTCTTATCATTCCACACGCCCCTAAATTACCAAGGTTGTAACCAATTACCAAGATTATAACAAATTACCAAGATTATAACAAATCACCAAGGTTATAACGAATTAAAAGCAAACTTAAGTTGTTATATGGTTTGGGATTTTTACGGGAAGACGTTAAGGTGGTGGGTGGTGGTGTATCTCCTTCTACAACAATACATTCCTTACGATGCCCTTGTCATTTCACTCGCATTCCACCTTTCCCCTCTCTTGCTCTGGTCCTTTATTGTCAGACCCCAATCATCCCGTCCTCCGGAGGTCTCACCATCAGCCCTGGCCAGTCCTGCACACCTGTTTCTCCCTAACACACCCCAATCATCTCGTCCTCCGGAGTTCTCCCTAACACACACCCCAATCATCCCGTCCTCCGGTGTCCTCACCATCAGCCCTGGCCAGTCCCGCACACCTGTCCCCTCCCCAATTTTCCCCACATCACTCCGCCCCTGGACTCACCTCGCAGATGAAGAGGATGCTGGTCTCCGAGGTCTCCACTACAGCGCACAGCCGTCGTCGGTGAGCGACAGGGGTCCGGCGTGGTACTTGTCCGTCCGTAGCCTCATGTGGTTCAGCAGGATGATCTGCCCTAGGAACTCTCCGCTGCCGGAGTCATGAATCTTGAAGCTCTTCTCGGTCACGTGGTCCACGATGATGAAGTGGTGACCGTTGGGCGTGACGTATAGTTCGCCGTTGGAAGCGAAGATGGTGTCCTTGAGTTCTCCAGTCAGCATGTCGAAGACGTAAACGTGCGAGTTGTCGGTCTTCTTGCACAGTAGGTAGCGGTCCTTGTGCACCAGGCCCAGGTAGTCCGCGGCCACTGGGCAGTCCAGGTTGAACTGGAGGGACGACCCTGGTACCTACACAACACAGGAAAAGACAACTCACTGAGTAGTCCGCGGCCACTGGGCAGTGCAGGCTGAACTGGAGGGACGACCCTGGTACCTACACAACACAGGAAAGACAACTCACTGAGTAGTCCGCGGCCACTGGGCAGTGCAGGTTGAACTGGAGGGACGACCCTGGTACCTACACAACACAGGGAAAGACAACTCACTGCTGAGCGACTCAACGAGTCCTTCATTTCGTTTCTTTACTCTTGTTGTATTCAATGTGTATTCCTCCTCCCGGAAGGAGATGGTTGAGGTTACTCTTGCAATCGTCAATTTAACGTTAAACATATTAATAACTAAGAGATTTACATCATATGCTTCGAAAATAAAATTTTAACACTTCAAGAGATTTACTCGTGCTTTTTTGATGTCGTGGTGATGAAACTTGTTACATAAAGAAAGGGAGGAAGATATCTTTTTAATTAAAAATCACGACAAGAGACACAGACAACATAAGAGAAAAGCGGACAGACGCTACCTGAGAGACACTTACCACACCCACAGACAGATACTGGCCCACAAAGTTGAATACAACTTTGTCAGTTTCCGTTACAAGCATGTACTGGAAGCTTACAACGCTTTATCAGCACGTCAGATTATTGCATAAGCTCAGGGAGTTGCTAAGTTTCATACCTGAGACATTCACCCTAAACTTTCAGTAATTTATCTATTCCCTTATTTATTCATGTAGCCGTGATCCCTTCGCACCGTGGTTCTATGGCTTAGCAGATCTGGTGCAGCGTATATGGACTGGCCCCCATACAGTGACGCCTTAATGAAGTGGAAACAACTGCAAGAGAAAGGGACGTATATGATGCAATGTACAAGCCACTGTGTAACCACTCTAACACACACAGTTTATCTATCTGCTGTACAGTGTACGCTGTTCTACACTCTATTAGGCTCGCTGTTTATCGCTACTCTGCTACAAGCCACTGTGTAACCACTCTAACACACACAGTTTATCTATCTGCTGTACAGTGTACGCTGTTCTATGCTCTATTAGGCTCGCTGTTTATCACTACTCTGCTACAAGCCACTGTGTAACCACTCTAACACACAGAGTTTATCTATCTGCTGTACAGTGCACGCTGTTCTATGCTCTATTAGGCTCGCTGTTTATCACTACTCTGCACACTATCGCTACTCTAGGAGATGCTGTAGATTGCAAGTTATGCAGACACGTCCACTAGAGCAGGATGCTGGACACGTGACTACTATTTTTCTCCTTAGTGCCAATATTTTGTTCAGAACTGCTGTATTGAATGCACAATCGACGTCATATAATGTCACACAGACTCGATTTTCAGTGATTGTACATTTCCGAGCTCTTGCTCTTATGTCTCGCAGACGCCTCTTCCCCCATCCCCATCTCTCCCGCATCCCACCACAGCATTTACAAAGTTAGATTTCTAACGTTAACAAAACAAAAAACAATATACCTATATATAAATGTGGAGAGAGAGAGAGAGAGAGAGAGAGAGAGAGAGAGAGAGAGAGAGAGAGAGAGAGAGAGAGAGAGAGAGAGAGAGAGAGAGAGAGAGAGAGAGAAGTACCTTTAGGATAGCCAGACTGATACGACTCTCGTGAAACAAACATCAAAGACTTACGCCAAATACGTCGGAAAGTGGAGGAACTATGCATATAGATGGGGTTTCAATCCCATCTACATGCATAGTACTTGGTTGTTCCGGACAGACCAAGTCCACCCTGGTACCCCATCATGGGGCGACTGTTGATACAAAACAGATTGAAACCCCATCTACATTGTGCGGACTACCTGGGCCTGGTGCACAAGGACCGCTACCTACTGTGCAAGAAGGGCTGATGGTGAGACCTCCGCCATGAGTCATAGATAATGTTTGCACTTTGCTTCGGAATTCCAGACTTCCTAAGTCACTTCGCGAGACTTTGCAAATGAAGTCTTAAGAGTCTTTCGCATTCGATGCTGGAGTTCTGGGTTTTGTGGCATCAGAAGTATCACCAATCCTCAACTTATATAGTTGTTGTGAAAAAGACCCAGTCAAGTGTTATCAGTTCTCGTGAAACGGTTGGGAAGCTGACAAAATGTTCACAGTCTTTGAAGTCCAGAAATCCAGAGAGAGCTGGCCTGGCTATAGAAATAGAACTGTATCCTTGACCCATTTTGAAAAGAAACCCTAAAAAGTTCATGCATTCATTCACAGATGGTGAATTGGGATTGAAACCCCATCTACATGCATAGTTCCTCCACTTTCCGACGTATTTGGCGTAAGTCTTTAATGTTTTCTTTCCGCCATGAGTCATAGATAATGTTTGCATTTTGCTTCGGAATTCCAGACTTCCTAAGTCACTTCGCGAGACTTTGCAAATGAAGTCTTAGAGTCTTTCGCATTCGATGCTGGAGTTGTGGGTTTTGTGGCATCAGAAGTAAGTTTTCCCGTGCTGTCACCAGCACCGGATTTTGTATCAACAGTCGCCCCTTGATGGGGTACCAGGGTGGACTTGGTCTGTCTGGAACAACCATCGTATCAACAGTCGACCTATGATGGGGTATCAGGGTTAAGACTTGGCCAGTCCGGAACAACCACACTTTTGCCTTGTCCCGGATATTTTCTGCAGCATCTTTGGTATCACACTAAAAGGTGAGAAAGCATCCAGGAGTATATTTTCATATGAAACATAATTGCTAAACTGTTTATTAATTCTGGATGAACAGAGATCTATTTCAGCTTTGAAGCCTAGAAATTCTAATGCTCCTTTTAATATATCAGGATTTAGTTTGCCATTCTGCATAAAATTCATCTGTCTTGATTCTTTGTCTGCTTCAAAATTATCCTTACCTGGCACATATGGCGCAGTAATCCAAATACTACGTCTCTGGCAAAAAAACCATATATCTTTCTTTGACCATTAAATTACAAGCTAGAGAATGACTTGTGTGCCCATTTTGTTTCCACATGAGATTGCAGTTGAGTTATCTGATATGAGCCTGATGTGTGTTCCTTCTTTTCCAGATGCAAATGATTGCAAAGCAAAAAGACCTGCTTTTAATTTTGAAGCATCAATACTCAGTTTGGACTCTTCTGCTGTCCAGTGTCCTCCTGTTCTACCAGGATCACAAGAACACACCCCCAGCCTGTCAACGGTGCATCAGAAGAAATGACAAGGTCTGGTTCATCTGGTGCAGAAATATCATTAGTATATTTCATTATATTGTTTTTCCACCAACACATATCTTCCCTAGCCTTCTCTGAAAACACTACCAGGGCCTCAAATTGTCCACAGTTTTCTTTCAAAGCTTTTATTTTACCATCTTCCATGTGTTTATAATACAAAGCGCCAAGCTTAACCCCTGGCAGACTAGCCACAAGAAGTCCAATACATTTTGCTAGTTCTCTCACACCCGACATCCCAGTTCTAACAATTTGCATACTATTTGCAATATTTTTTCTTTTCTCTCTGGTGTCAACGTCACTGTCATGGTCAGTGAATCGATTACAAAACCTAAACATGTGATTTTATGAGTTGGTTCAAAACTAATTTTTCAAAGTGAATCACAAAACCTAATCTCCGAAAGAGATCCAACGTGTGTAAGACGTTCTGAATACACTCGTCCTGTGAGTTTCCAATCAACAGTGAGTCATCAATGAAACTAGTTGACACAAAACCTAGTCTGTGTAGGTAAGCCATAACTGGTTTCAGTAACTTTGTAAACAAACCGGCAACAAGCTAGTGCGTTTGGGAATGCTGTGAATCTGTACAATTTTCCTTTCCACACGAACTTTAATATTCCTGGGAATCCTCATCCACCGGAACACTGTAACATGCGTCCTTTAAATCAAGGGAGACAAACCCACAGTTCTTTGTCACCAGGCCCAAAGCGTTTCTCAAGGTTTCCATCAGTGATGATCTACACTCTCGTTGAGATTTTTCATATTTAGTATCATCCTGAGCTTGTTATTTTTCTTACGTCGAACAAAAATGTGCGAAATATATTCCCCTTTTGAGTGACTAGATTCTACAGTTTCTCCTTTATCAATCAAGTCTTTTATTGGTTCATCAATGGCGTTACTTTGCTATGTGGGAAAAGTGCATTTCTCTTGCCGGTTTACCTGGCACTGGTACCTCAGTAAACTCGACGTGTGCTCCCTGCACAAGCTTTATGATTTCTTTGCCTTTTGTTATTTCCTGCCACTGGTCTACGTGCTCTCTGACTTGTCCTGCTTCAAAGCTGTAAGCAGCGTATATTAATTCCCTCTCTATGACCGCCAGCTGACTCACATAGTCACGCAGCAGGCACCGCGCGCGGTGCTGTGGTTGCTTGCGGTAGCCCCGTCCTGACCCTCGCCGGCTGCAGGGACGTGGTTCCCTTGAATGCGGGGAATCTCTTGCTCTGGCCTGAAAGTGGTTGGTTGATGTGTTTCGGCGGTATGGGTAATACCTATTCCCTTCACCCTGGTTGTTATATATTTGGGGATTTTTTGAAGGATTCTTCGGCTGTTTTGATGGGGTTTTTTTCTGTCTTCACCGAACAGTTTATCAGACGTTGGTGTTTTCCCAGTGCAGATGGACTGAATTATCTTTGGGCAGTGAGGGTTGGGTTGAAACCTCCTACGTATTGTGTGTTCCTGCTGCATAGAAACCGGTAAAGCAGTAATGTCTCCATTAGCATGTAGTGTGTCGTTCATCGCCTGAATGACCTCTTCACCTTTTTCACATCACCAAGCCCCTTCCCTGCCACGCCTGTGGTGAACTTGTGCACCCTGTCAGACAGTGAAATGATGGTGACCCCTGCTTTGGACAGGGTCACTTGCACATTGTAGTCTGCTGTCCATCTCCTGGCATTAGTGGTTGTATATTTGTCTCTGATTTCAATATTTGTAGTCTGGTGTCAATTTTCCTGGCATCAGTGGTTGTATATTTGTCTCTGATTTCATCATTCAGCTGAGCGGCTCTAACTTCCTAACAATTCTCTGGGATTTGATGTTTTCCCACACTTTTGCACCAAACCCTTATCTAACAACCTGACAGCGATTTTCTCCTCTGCATCCAACTCTCTCACTATGTCATCAAGTACTCCTGCGCATTCGCTCTGGTAAACTGGCAGGGCGACTGTGAAGTCCATTTCACTCTCCCAGCTTTGCTCTTCAGCACTGTGTGAAATGTTTGTGGCACCCTTCTTATCACACAGTGGGTCCCTGACCCCAGCTTCAGCATCACCCGCGGCATGGCTGCTGTGTGTACTAGCCTCTTCTCAACATGTGCTGACCCCAGCTTCACCATCACCCGCGGCATGGCTGCTGTGTGTGCTAGCCTCTTCTCAACATGTGCTGGGGCTGGAAGCGCAGCTGTCATTGTTTATAAAGTTTTCGTCTACCCCAGTTTGCCTTTCTCTTTCTTCCAAATCGAGTAGCCTGGAGCTTACGTCTTTCATCATGGAAAAAAAACATTTGACATGGAGGGTTCTGTTCTGTTGCTACCATCGTATTCTTTACCGCTAAAATTGTCTGCCATTTTCGACACTAAAAGTACGGCAAAAAAACACAAACAAAAAAAACTCCCTTCTTTTAACAAAAAAACAAATAAAAAGGTCAGGTCCTACCTCATAATTCCACTTCGAAAAAACAAATACTACAAACACACACAACCACTGAGAACGATAAATATGATTAGTCTTTGTAAAATGTCCAGACCAGCACACAAAGCACCTGTGAGCCCTGCAGAGCGCAACCCAAAAGTGAGTCTTGCGCATGCGTCACCTATCTTCATTTGGCACGACTGTCCTGCGCAGTTCGAGGTTAGATTTTGCCGACCAGTTAATTGACGTTGCAGCACAACCTGTGGCATTTCGCTATGGGCATTTCATTGGGTACTTTTATTAAACAGCTTCATTGTTGTAAAATGTTACATGTGTTAACAGTTTCATTGTTGTAAAATGTTACATGTGTTAAACAGCTTCATTGTTGTAAAATGTTACATGTGTTAAACAGCTTCATTGTTGTAAAATGTTACATGTGTTAAACAGCTTCATTGTAAAATGTTACATGTGTTAAACACCTTCATTGTTGTAAAATGTTACATGTGTTAAAACAGCTTCATTGTTGCAAAATGTTGGCGCCTCTTTGGAAGGGGTCCTCCATCTGGAAACGCATTCGTGTGGCAGACGTACTTAAACACCTCTGACTACAAGCCAAGCAGACGTACTTAAACACCTCTGACTACAAGCCAAAAAGACGTACTTAAACACCTCTGACTACAAGCCAACCAGACGTACTTAAACACCTCTGATTACAAGCCAAGCAGACGTACTTAAACACATCTGACTACAAGCCAACCAGACGTACTTAAACACCTCTGACTACAAGCCAACCAGACGTACTTAAACACCTCTGACTACAAGCCAAAAAGACGTACTTAAACACATCTGACTACAAGCAAACAGACGTACTTAAACACCTCTGACTACAAGCCAAACAGACGTACTTAAACACCTCTGACTGCAAGCCAACCAGACGTACTTAAACACCTCTGACTACAAGCCAAACAGACGTACTTAAACACCTCTGACTGCAAGCCAACCAGACGTACTTAAACACCTCTGACTACAAGCCAACCAGACGTACTTAAACACCTCTGACTACAAGCCAACCAGACGTACTTAAACACCTCTGACTACAAGCCAACCAGACGTACTTAAACACATCTGACTACAAGCCAACCAGACGTACTTAAACACCTCTGACTACAAGCCAACCAGACGTACTTAAACACCTCTGACTACAAGCCAAAAAGACGTACTTAAAACACCTCTGACTGCAAGCCAAGCAGACGTACTTAAACACCTCTGACTACAAGCCAACCAGACGTACTTAAACACCTCTGACTGCAAGCCAAGCAGACGTACTTAACACCTCTGACTACAAGCCAAGCAGACATACTTAAACACACCTCTGACTACAAGCCAACCAGACGTTCTTAAACACCTCTGACTACAAGCAAGCAGACGTACTTAAACAACTCTGACTACAAGCCAACCAGACGTACTTTAAACACCTCTGACTACAAGCCAAGCAGACGTACTTAAACACCTCTGACTACAAGCCAACCAGACGTACTTAAACACCTCTGACTACAAGCCAAGCAGACGTACTTAAACACATCTGACTACAAGCCAACCAGACGTACTTAAACACCTCTGACTACAAGCCAAGCAGACGTACTTAAACACATCTGACTACAAGCCAAGCAGACGTACTTAACCTCTGACTACAAGCCAAGCAGACGTACTTAAACACCTCTGACTACAAGCCAAGCAGACGTACTTAAACACCTCTGACTACAAGCCAAGCAGACGTACTTAAACACCTCTGACTACAAGCCAAGCAGACGTACTTAAACACCTCTGACTACAAGCCAAGCAGACGTACTTAAACACCTCTGACTACAAGCCAAGCAGACGTACTTAAACACCTCTGACTACAAGCCAAGCGGATACGTGTGAAGAGAGCACACAAGCTGACAGAGAGCTGCACCAAATACACACTGAACACATCTACTGACAATCAAAACGGGAATCACACGACACAAAGGCCACACCTGTTGATACGGGAAGTTTGGCAGCAAAGCGCAATGCTTCAAGCCGTCCAGGTCACAGCTCCGGATCAGGACCCGAATGGAAGGGTGGGTAGCATAGTAAGGTAACAGGCGACCCGTGATCTCGGCAGGCATGTTGTTGATGTCCTTCTCGATGGTGACGGCGGCCGCCCTCAGGGCCTCCTGCACCAGCGAGGCCTGGGGGCCTGGGTTGAGGGCGAAGTCCGCCAGGCAGTGCTGAAGAGACAGCGCCTTCGTCTTGTTGAACAGCCACTCGTAGTTGAAAAGGACGCGGGTGTTGAGCTCCACCTGTCGCCCGGACAACACCAGATGGCGGGGCACTTGGTCGTACATCCGTTTGTTGAACTTGGTCTGTCACAAACAATCGTTTTCTGTCTCAAAAAGAGCACAATGCCTGCAGCATTTAGGGCACATGCCATCAAGAATTTAACGCCAAAAAACACTGACTAGGGACGTTATCTAACAGGATCTTCAACAGAAGGCCCACGACCCAAAATGCCACAAGATAGCTTCCCTGTGAAAGACAGCTTCTTGCTGTCAAATATGAAGGTTGGATTCGTTTGAATGATAACTGTGCCAAGTTGTGTGTTTATATGGTATTGATTTGGAACGTTAAAGGGTTTTCTGATGAATTTCAAATCTATTCCATGCGGAAAGAAATAACAACAGATGGGGATAAATTAAAAGCGAGAGAGGACAGTGATAGAGGCGTGTGAACGACGCCGTGCATCTATTTCCGCTTCACATCATCTCGACTTCACCGGATATAGTGAATTCATTTTGCTTGTTTGTTTGTCCGTCGAGACGACAAAGACCATCTAGTCATCCTGGGATCGGGGGTGAGTGCGTAGATGGCTGGTCAGGCCGACCTGCGCACGGAAAGACCTACCACAGTACGGACAGGGAGGGGATGGTGGCAGCAGCTTACACCGATGACAAAGGTACGGAAACAGAGATACTGACGAAAATGCAACCATTTATCTTAAATGGGGACGAAAACATAGGAATAATCAGCAACATAGTTACAGAATTCCTTTCTAAAAAGAGTGATACACAACAACAGTATTTTCTGCTTATTAGTAACCGAGAGATAAAACTGAATATTTCAAGTGTACTCTATTAAAAGTTGAAATAGGTCTATATACTGTGAAATAACCAGATAGGTAAAGAGTTCCCTTCACATTTGATTTCAGTATGTAAACTGAAATCAAGCATAAGGAAACTCGTTACCTAACTGCTTCTCTATCATGATTTCTTTACTTTCGTTGAACGGTTTTATGCAGTCAAACTATAACTGAACATTGGAATGTGGTTGTAGGTGTCAAGGCGTTCGTAAATCTGTCGAAAATAGGTTAAGAAAACATAGATTTATAGCAGCGACATGTCCCAGTAAATACTGTGATCGGAAACACCCACATTATGCCAGCAA